>RPFO01000104.1:7618954-7806454 GCA_009746045.1 Mesostigma viride
AGCTTTAAGCTGCATTTGTGTTTGCCACGAGCTGCTGTTTACTCTTGGGGCCATGGACCCTGACATCACGCACTAGGATGTTTGCCACGGGTGGGGTGGAGGTTGCCAGCCTCTCAGGGCCAAGGGGGGTGGATGAGGGGGGAGCAACGCAGCCTCCGTGAAGCTCCCGCTTGTTTGTGGCCTTTCAGATTTTTTTGCATGATGCCATGTGCATGACCTGTTTTCTCCGCCTGTGCCTCTCCGACTTTCCCTTCCCCTCTCTGATCTATCCCTCTTGCTCCCTTCCCTCCCTTCCCCCCCCTGCACCGTGCCGCCTTTCCGCCCTGCGCAGGTGCTTCTGCGCCGCTTCCAGATCTCCCACAACAAGTCCCTGGAGGGCGTGCTCGACTTCCTCAACAGTCGCAACGTGACGGACGCGGGCCCCCGTGAGCTCATCGACGACGACAGCGACAGCGACGAGGAGGCCGCCGCGCGCCGGCGAAAGGCCGAGGCGGGGGGGAACCTGCCCGGTGCCAAGAGCAGCACGGCCAAGCGGCCTGTGGTGCGGACGCAGTGCGTGCGCATGTCCCCCACGGGCAGCTCGTGGGCGGCCGCGTCCACGGAGGGCCTGCTCATCTACTCTCTCGACTCAGCGCTGTTGTTCGACCCCACGGACCTGGATGTGGATGTCACGCCGCAGGTGCGGAGGTGTACATGTTTTGTGTTTAGTGGTTTTGCTGTGGGACGCGATAGGGAAATGTGTTTGTTCCCCTTGACTCTTTTCTATGGTAAAATATTGTGTATCCTGTAGAGGAGAGCCAGTGCCGGGAGCGTGCGCGGCCCCTTTGAGGTGCCCACTTGGTTCTGTTCCAGCTGCCCCCTCATTTTCCGCTTCCCGTGTGCCACCGAGTGACAACTCACCTCGCTTGTTCGTTTGCCGGCTCGTCTTGTTTTGCTGGCCTGTTTACTCTATCATCCTTGTTTATTTGCCTTTCGTCCTCCCTTCCTTGTCCGGATGTCTACCCTTTGCGTTTCTTGGCCTCGGCTTCCCAACATCCCCTCGCCTGCCAGGCCATCCACGATGCGCTGGCCTCGCATTCCTTCCTCAAGGCGCTCATCATCGCGTTCCGCCTTAACGAGGAGCCGCTGCTGCGCCGCTGTGTGGAGGCAGTGCCTGTGGATGCGGTGGCCATGACCGCGCAGGCAGTGCCGGTTGTATACCTGGGCCGCCTGCTGCAGCTGCTGGCTGATGCGCTGGCTGAGTCAGCCCACCTCGAGTTTGTGCTGCGCTGGTGCCTGGTAAGTGCTGGTTCACAGCTTGTGTGCTAGAGAGCGGGGATGGGGGTTGCCTTGCCTGCATTCGTGCGGGTACATGGAGCAGGCCGTGTGCTGTGTAGCATTAAGCCAGCATGGTGAAGGATGGATGGGCTCACAGCGGTTGTGCGGTCTAGATGCCGATTTATGCAGGCATGTGGGCCAGTTACCCAGGTAGTGCATGTGGCGTGCAAAGTAAAGGGTAAGTTGCTAAACCAACTGGAGAGATTCTAGCATGGCATTCTGTTTTTCCTGCAGCCGGTCTTTCATGGCTGAGTTTACCGCCCGTGCATGGCTGTGTGCTTCTTCCATGCATGACGAACATCGGAACTCTCTCATGCCCGGGCTTGCTATAAGACAAATGATGGATGCCAGAATCTACTGATCGTCGGCGGAGTGAGGGCATACGGTCCTAACACTCCTTTCTGGGTTGTTTCTCCAATGTCTGATGGCCTGTGTCTTTTGCTCGGCCCCAGGCAATTTGCAACGCGCATGGACAGCACTTGCAAAGCCACCGCAGCGAATATTTGCCACAGTTTCGTGCCTTGCAGCGTGTCCTGTCACGGATGCATGACGACCTGGCGCAAGTGGGCACCCAGAATGCCTACACATTGCAATACCTGGCCATGGTGTAGGATGGCATTCCATGGGCCTCTGGCTGACCAGCCGATGGTAAACTTGCAGGGATGCTACGTGTACATAATAGGAACAAGCTCTATCAACAGGTCGTGTCCGGGCTGGATGGCACGGAATATTTTAGCATCATGCCAGAACTACTTTGGCGCTCTTCCACATTACATGATACAATGTTTTCCAGCCGCCGCCTCTTGGCTTTTTTTTTCCTCACAGTTACTTTCTGTGCTGTGGGATGTTTAGCTCGTGACCTATTGCAACGTGCTGGGATACTTCAATGTATTAGCACTGTGTGCGGCTTGCACATTTGGAAGAATGGCATGCCTAATGTAATGACTGACTGATCTACTGATGGTAGCTCCATTGAGGTTGAATTCCTCGTGAGGGTACTTATTTGAAGCGAGACCACTATCATGTGCACTTATTCCCATCGAGAGTGATTCCTCACACAGATGGTGCCCAGGATCGAGCGATCGCAGTGTGGTGCTTACAACTCGAGACACTCCTGGCCGCTATGAAACTTAAAATTATATACCATGTACTAATAACACGACTCCGTTTGGAGATCATGTAGCACGTATTTCATTGCATGGTGGGTGGGGGTGAGCAAAGCCGCGAAAACTAGCTAAGCTAACTCTAATATACTATAATATAATATAATATTAATTAATTAATTATCAACATCACTCCGTTGGGAGTAAATGTAGCACATATCCCTGAGAAGGGGCATATGGCTTTTAATACATTCTAGGCTACTTCATGATAATTCAATTAATTAATTAATTAATAGACACGTGACTGCGTCACGTGAGCATAAGTCCTCAGTGGGAGGGGAACATGGGATGGAATGGATGGTATAAGCTATCTAGGTCCTAGTTACAGGGGTGTGGGCACCGCGGCCCGAATCGCTATGAATGCCATACTTGGTCACACGCGGAGCCCCCACAGGCTTGGGGGTGGTCTCCTTCATCACTACTTGCCATCTATCCTTGCGCACCATCTGCCTCCATATTACAGACAAACCAGGAGGCTGCCCGGGGGTGAGCCCGTCCCGTCTAGGGTAGCACATGTCCATGCCGAGTCTATCACGAAAAGTCCACGGGTGGCGGCCCTGCCGCGCGCGGCCGGGGGCACGCCAGGTGAGGACATATCGCCCAGGCTGGGCGGGCTTGGTGCCAGCTAGTCTATCTGATGTATCTACCTGATCTGTGCGGGCCAGGTGCCCGGCTAGGCCCAGGCGCCTGTGCCTAATAATGTGGGAAACATAGGGCAAATCAGCGTACAAATCCTCATTACTAATGTGCAAACCAAAGGGGATGTTAAGGGCCTTGCGCAGCATCTTGGTGTCGGCGCCGTCGAGTCGTTGCTCCAGCTCCTGCATCAGTGTCCACGTCTCGGCGCCGTAGGTCAGGATCGTCAGAATGACGACCTTGAAGAGGTCACGCTTGACGATCCGGGGTAGGGCGGGGTTGCTCCACCAGCGGCGGTGGTCATGGAGGTGCGCCCACGCCATGCCGATCCGTGTCGTCATGTCGTCCTCGCAGTCGGGAAGCCAACTGCCGAGCAGCTTGAAGCGGCCTGAAGGAGGGTAGTTGACCTCGGCATCGTCTAAGAGGCGGAGTGTGGGTGGGGGCCCTGCCATGCCGAGGGCCAGGGCCTCCGTTTTGGGGCTGATTTCTAGACCAACCGCCCGAGCCTCGAGCGCCAGGCAGTCCAGCCAAAGTTGGGCAGACTCCGGCTTCTCGATGAGCGTGATGTCGTCGGCATAAATGAGGTCAGCTAGTAAATTCTGCTTGTTAGTCGGCCCCCCTTCCCCAAGCTCGTTCGTGATCGCTAGGCCAGGGGCACGGCCTGCAATGCTAGCAAAGCGAGCACGTGCCTGGCGCATAACATAATCCACTACAATAATAAACAGGTACGGCGACAGGACGCAACCCTGCCAGACGCCGGTCTGCAGTGGGCATGGCGGGGTAATGCCGTGTTGAGTGCGCACCGAAGTGGTGGACCCCTCATACAGCGTGCGGATGACGGTAATCAGGGGAGTGGGGACGCGAGCGCGAGCAAGTACAGCCCATAGAGCGTCCCAGAGGACAGAATCAAAAGCCTTGATGAAGTCGACGAAGATCAGGATGGCGGGAAACTCACCAGGTTGCAGGAGAGCGATTTCCTCGAAGAGGCGACGCGCGACGAAGATGGCCATGACGGTGTTGCGCCCAGGACGGAAGCCCATTTGACTTTCCCCAAGGTGACAGTCGAGAGCAGAACGAAGGCGGTTGAGGATCATGCGCATGAACAACTTAAGTGCGGCGCTCTGGATGCAGACTCCTCTGTAGTTGGCGGGGTCGTCAGGGGAACCTTTGTTTTTGTACAGCATAATACGGTAGCTGTGCTGCCACTCAGGAATCGGCGGCGCGTCGGCAAGCAGGATCCGGTTGCAGACGTCAAGCAGGAACCCCGTGAGCGCCGTCAGCTTAATCACCGGGGCTGGGAGCTGGTCAGGTCCAACGGCGGCATAGAAGCGGAGTTGCTTGGCGGCGGTGCTCAGCTCGAGCTCGGTGAACGGCGGGAGCTCGTTGGGGTCGGCCAGGGGTTCCGTCAGGGCTGGGTACGTGTAGTCCTGCTCAGCGGCGGGCGGCGTGGGCGGCGCAGGGACGTCCGCCGGTGCTACTGCCAGGCGTGCGGCCGCCAGAGGGCCAAGCGGCGGAGGCGGCGGGGGGGCGCCGAGCAGCCGGGACTGGGAGGAATACCACTGGTCGAGCTGCTGCTGCGGTGAGCCAGAGAGCGTCCGCGGCGCCGGCTGCGCGCCGCCGGCGGGCCGTTGGGCGTGACGCAGGCGGGTCCAGGCGTACTTGCCGTGCTGGTCCTTGAGGTGGGCGAAGTACTCGCGGACATGAAGGTCCTCCTGCTCCTTGGTCGCCTGCCGGATGGCCGAGTGGTAATCGGCTTTGAGGCGGGCGTAGCGGGCGGGGTCGCTGTTGTCGCGCAGGGCTTGCCGGGCCTGGATGACGGCGGGGAGCCGGTGCAGGCTGGTGAAGCGGGGCGGGCGGCGGGGGGGCAGTAGGGCCCCGGCCGCGGGCAGCTTGTCAGCGAGGTGCCGAAGGGCCGATGCCGGGCCGGCAGCGAACAGCTGGGCGTGGCTGGCCGGGATGTCCAGCGCGTCGACGAACGCCTCTGCGGCGCGCTTGTGGGCGCGTTTTTCAGGGAAGTCCTCCAGAGCGTCGTCAGATTTCTCGAGCAACTGAAGTGTGCGCAAATCAGGTGGTGCCACGTGCTTACGAAAGGGCGAGGGGAATCGCAGGCGGATGCGGGCGGTGACGATGCGATGATCGGAGCGCACCAGGGGGATCACATGCGAGCGAGCAGCTAGTACAGATCCTTGATGACGCTTGCGCATTACAACATAGTCAATGCAGCGTTCAGTGCCAGTTGGCGAGGTGTGTGTGACCAAAGCATCTGGACTATGTGGAAAGCGGTGTTGGCAGTGACCAAATCGCATGTCGTAAGCAAATCAGCAAAAAGTTCAGTGTTGGCATTGGAGACCGTACCGTTGGGGGCGTGCTGACATCCGCCAGTACCCGGTGGTAGCGTGGCGTTGGCGTCCAGCAGCAGAGCGAGGTAGTTGCGACCAGGGATGCCGTTCGCCAGGTTCTCCAGCGCTGCAAAGAAGTCCTTGCGGTCTTGTTCTGGGTGGCCGGAGTGGGGTGCGTAACCAACGCCCACCGTCAGGGCGTAGGTCGAGTGGCCCTCCATCGAATGAAAAGTGGCCACGAGGAGCCGAGCGTTGACCAGCTGGGGTTCGCCCATGTGGCGTACGGCGAGCGGGGAGCAGAGGAGACCGACGCCCCCGTTCCCGGTGCCGTCGCCGCCTCCGTAGTAGAACCGCCAGCCGTCGATGTCGTCAGCAACAAGGGCAGTTGATCCGCGGGCCGATGCAGTGCGCCTGTGTTCTTGGATTCCCAGGATGGCGATATTATTGTCGATGCAGAAACCAATAAGATTGGAGACTCGATGGCACTGACAGTCGTCACTGCGCAGGCAGTGACAGCGGTCAGCGTCGGGCTGGAGCGTGCGGGCGTTGAAGGTGGCGATGACCAAGGGCGCGCGTTGACCGAAAAGGGGGGTGCAGGCGGGGGTGGGGGCGGAGATGGAGCAGGGTGGTGATGGGGGTGGGGGTGGAGGTGGTGGGGTAGGGGGGGCGGGTTGGGGACTTATGCTTTCAATCACCGTTTCGATTCTTCCTGCCAACGCGTCGAGGCGACGCCGACGGTTGGCTCGGGTGGCCAGGTAGAATGAGTCTGCGTCTGCACGCATAAGAAATGCGTGCAGTCTGAGGAGGTTTCGGAGGCGGCCGCGCGAGGCGGGGCGAACCTGGCTCACTGCCGACCCGTTGCTCTCTCTCCGACAGCCCGAGGGCTGCGAAGGCAAAGGGGCGGGAAGGGGAGTTAGGCAGATCCCACTGCTAGAGCCGCGGAGCCGCGGGGCCGCGAGCGTCGTCATTGATAGGAGAGAAGGGTTCGCAGCGCGGGCTCCGGCTCAGGTGCAAAGCGAACGAATTTATTAGGGGGACGGCCAAGCCTGGCAGCCATACCTGAGCTGAAGTTGCCCCGGCGGATCCCCACACGTGCTGGGGAGCAGGTGACCGTCGATGCCGGTGGCGATGGCGGTGACGGCGGGGGCCGAGCAGGGGGCTGGGGCGCTGGCACGGCGGTATCCATGGGGGTCGCCGTCATTGGAGGAAGGTCCTGGCCGTTAATGCGGACGATGAAGACGCCATTAAAGAGGCGGGCATAGATGCTGCACCGTAGTTGCGGGTTGGCCTGCTTGGCTGCCCGAGCCTCGTGGACCTCCGGCCGGTTCAAAGCGGCAGCCCGGGCCTCAAGCTGCTCCGGGGTATAGTAATCGTCGATGCTCAGTTGGGTATCGTGGAGGTTCCGGCGGGCCTTCTGCACCTGCAGTTTGTCCTCCTTGCGGTGGAATTCCACCAAGACAGGGGCGGTGGGGCCGCCGAGCCGTCGTGCCGTTTTGATGACGACGCTTTGGGCCACGCCGAGCTTCCCCAGGAAGGGGTCGCCCCGGAGGTAGGTGCCCAGGCGTGCATCGTTGACGTTCGAGGGGACGCCACGTACCACAATACTGCATGAGCGAATGGGTTCGTGCATAGCATCCCTTGTGCTGGCCTTGACGGCTGTTTTGATTTCGTTGATGAGCTCCGTAGGGTTCTGAAGCGTGGCGGCATAGGTGGTCTTGGCAGGAGTTATGGAGGCGGCAAGTTGTTGCTGGAGCTGGTGGAGGAGCTGCTGCTGCTGCTGCAGCCCTGCTGCAATGTGGGTGATGGCGGAGTGGATGGAGGTGTCGGCGTGTGAGGAATGGGCGTGGTGGGTGGCGAGGTGGTTGTGGACAGGGTTGAGGGCAGCGTTGAGGAGGGGAGGGAGGCGATCGAAGCAGGTATTGGCGACTTGCTTGGCGGTGATGTTGATGGCGGCCGCAACAGTGGGGTCGGCTCCCAGGTCCAGAGAGGCCATGACAAAGCGCTCAAGGGCGCTGTCGGAAAGACGGGAGCACGTCCACCAGACTGCGAGGCAGAGGTCAGTGTCGTCGGGGTCGTCGTGGAGAAAGTCCGACAGGTGGGTAACCTGTTGGTTGCAGTCCCGGATCTCGCACTTTTTCTCGGCAGCCAGGTGCAGGATGGTGAGGGCGGCAGCTCGGGACAGGCGCATGATGGCGTTAAGGCCTGGCCATTTGCCAGGTAAAAATGCGGCAGCTTCCTCGGCAGAAAAGGCCTCCTCGCGGGTATCCATGGCAGGGTCGCTGTTCGGCGGAGCGGTGGAGTGGAGCGGCTGGATGCTGACAGTGGCGTCCGGCATAGCGTGCAAGGGTGTTTCCAATGACGCCATGGCTTCATCAGCGAGTTGGTGCAGGGCCGCGGACGCTTGTGATTGCTGGGATGAGTCGTATTCCGCCATATCGAGCTGAAAAAACAGCGATATTTGCTGGGCAGGGCGGTGCCGGGATCTTCGGAAATATTGAGCGATAGCTGTAGAAAATTATATCAGCGTGTTCGTCTTCAAAAGACGAGTCTAATGCAACCGACCCGATGAAATTTCATGGCCGGAGTCAAAAGTTATGAGCATTCTCGTATATTGCAACAGCGATATTTGCTGGGCAGGGCGGTGGCGGTATCTTCGGAAATATTGAGCGATAGCTGTAGAAAATTATATCAGCGTGTTCGTCTTCAAAAGACGAGTCTAATGCAACCAACCCGATGAAATGTCATGGCCGGAGTCAAAAGTTATGAGCATTCTCGTATATTGCATTCCGTCACATCATCCCATGGGGGGGAAGATCATCATCAATAATATAATATAATATAATATAATACTACTATAATATAATCTGAAGTGACCCGCGGGACTGCGACCAGCTCAGCCTGGCCGGCACCTCCTGACGTGGGCCGGGCCCCGTGATGCTAGACGCCGCAAGGCCCGCACCTTCAAAGAACAGCTAGTAGAGGACATGGGGGGCCTCGGCCTCTCCGTGATTTGGAAGAAGATGATGGACAAGGTCAAGTGGGCCCAGGTCGTAGAGGACAACGAGCCCCCCCCTGTAGGGAAGCGCCCGCGTGTGCAAACCCGCGGGAGACACGCCAGACAGCTCCCCTAGGGTAGCGGGATGTTGTTTAGATAGATGTTGTAGTTAGTGATGTTATTAGATAGATGTAGGTAGCTGATGTAGATAGATTAGACCGGTAGGACTGTTTGCACCCATCCATCCATCCATCGGGGTTAATGCTCCGTGACTCCCAAACGGGAGCACGAGTCTAATTAATTAATTAATTAATCTGAAGTGAGACAACTATGCCTGGACGCATCAATGGCGATCCAACGCTGTGGAAGGACTAGGGTAGTTGTCTGAGAGGAAAGACGCGAAGGCCGCGGGAGCCGCATGGCTATCTTTAGGTAGACCTGCATGGAGGGAGACAGAGGGTAACAAGAAAGGTTTATAGGGAAAACACATACACACACACACACACACACACACACACAAACACACCAACCACCACTACCAACACAAACAACCAAAACTAAGAAGGAAAAGAGGGAACGCATACACACATACACGAGGGGGCTAAAAGAATAAGTAAGGAGTATACATTACAAAGGGAGAAAGGAAAAAGAAAAGAAAATGGTAATGGTAACAATACGAACAATACTAGACAAAGACAAAGTAAAGATTAATAATAATAATAATGAAAAAACAAAAATGGAATAAAGGAAAGGTCATTGCTGCCCGGATGTGGTGAGGCACAGGCGATGGTGGAGTATGGGTCAGGAGTTCGATTTCTCAGCGCCCATTAATTAATTAATTAATGAACTCGTGCTCCCGTTGGCCGGGGAGTCACGGAGCACCGAAGTGCTTTTAATCCCTGTGTGTGCACAACAGGAGAAAGGGCAGAGACCCCCGGTCTCAGCGCCCATTGTGCCCGGCCGGGGGTCTCCTATCCAACAGGGTCTAAAGCCTCGTGCCCAGCTCACTCCAATGAAAAAGTGTAAGGTAAAAAGGGGTAGGCAGTGGAAAAATAGACAGTATGAACAAACATAACAGTGAGAGTAATAAAGAGGAGCTGAAACCGTAGCAACTCAGTCCTAAAAATCGGACTGAGTTGCACATCTTTGCACATTTGTTGTGTATGGCCTAAAAACAATTTCTGGCCACCCCTTGGTACCAAGCATGCATATATGTTGATTTTCATGGGGGATAGGTCACTAGTCCCAAATCAGTTACTTTTGGGTGCTATAAATAGCGCACACCTCAGGGGGGTACGGAAAATTGGGATTTGACATGTATATAATGCATCAGTGGCTGCGTTTCAAATATACTAGTAGACCCTGGAATTTCAATGGCAGATGGAAATAATCCTAGGAAGGCCATAGGAACACTGGCTTCATGGAATGTTACAGAGCTCTACACGCCACGTAGCGAAAACCCCTAAGTGACTCAGTCCTAAAAATAGGACTGAGTTTTTTTGCTACAATTTGGTAGCAAACAAACATAAAACCGACTATTCCATATGGCATAAACATATGGCAAGACACACAAAATGCACAAAATTGTCAAGTCCAGGTGTTGGCACAAGACACCATGCCATAAAACATCCGAAGATGTGCCATCATAAACATGCGCGCGCAGCGGTAAGCAAAGGTCTAGCCCTATGCTAAAGTGACACATACAGCTATATGTTAATTAATTAATTAATCAAACACGTGCTCCCGTTGGGCAGTCACGGAGCACCGAAGTGCTTTTAATCCCTGTGTGTGCACAACAGGAGAAAGGGCAGAGACCCCCAGTCTCCTTCATGCCAAAGGCATGCCACAGCTGCATTCGGGCGCGCTAGCTAAACGGACACGCTAACAATCCGGCAATCTGTGGGTGCAATAATAAGACCCATGTGAGCATATCATAACAAGGAGCTTGGGCAAGTAATCTGATCGAAGCCAGGGCGTAGCATGGCTGTACAAGGACTAAGCTAAGGCTATGGCTGGTTGTGTACCGTGCGTTAGCGGTGCACGTGACTAGGTATGTTGGCAACGCTAGGCAAACATTCTATATAAGCATGGCTGCCATGGCGGCAGTGACTACCAATGAAGTCAATCAAGCTAGGGCTACAAGCTATTCTAGCCTGCTGGGGGCGTCCACATCTTGTGGTTGATCATCAGGTCCCCGCCCCTCCAGTACACCTTGGGCTTCTGGGGGTCCTGCTTGTGGGGGAGGTATTCAGGCCACAGGTCACGTCGCTGCTGCCGCTGAGCGGGGGTCAGGTCGTCGTCCAGCGTCCAGGTGATCGAGGTCGTGCAACTGCTTGCGACGAGAGAGGAACCGCTGCTTGTCCTCACAGGAGGGGAAGGTGAGCAGGACTGGTGGGGGAGCCGCCTTGTCCCGTGAGTGGGGAAGGCGGTGGCACCCACACAGTTCTATACCTCACCTACCAGGCCCACATGAGGGTAATTATAGAAGGAGCTGGTCCTTGAGCTCTTCGGCAAGGGAGGTGGACGTCTTCCCTAAGTGGCTTAATCTGGGGAAAACGACGCAGCACCACTCGGCAGTCACGGCGGGCGCGGTCGGTAGCCTCCCGTTGTTGAGCCTGGCGCAGGTCTTCAAGCTAGCCTGGAGCTTCGTATAGCGATGGCGTCGGTGGTGGAGGCGGTTGCTGTCCGCAGCAGGTCCGCATAGGAGAGGAGCGGGAGGTCACCAGCCAGCATCCAGCCGGGGTGGCTGGGATGCGATGGTGGCCGGCGTCTGCTCCGCTATCTTTTGGACCTGTGAGGCCAGGGCCTCGGTGTGGGCGGTGATGGCTTGAATCAAGCTTCTTCATGATCGAGCACGCCGCACTTGCCCTCCACCTGGTTTATATAGGCGAGAGACAAGTGCAGCGTGCATCTCAGATGCCTGCGCCGCGGTGTGCAGCGTCGTGAACTGCATGGGGCTGGAGCTTGTGGACGACCTTGATTTCCACATTGGAGACCCGCCGGGGCGTCCACCGTGTTGAGCGTCGTGCAGTCAGCTCAGCTTCTCGGCCAACGGCCAGGTCACGTGCATGCTCCTCCAGCACTGCTCGGATGTCATCCTTGCAGAGGGAGGAAGCCGATGTGGCTGTCGGCCGCGCAGGCTGGGCTGCATGGGGCGCGGATCTTGGGCCGGCGATTTTGTCTATAGGTAACTGAAAGAAGCTGCACATGATATAGCGAGGCGGCGGTGGTTGAGCTCTGGCCTGGCAAAGAACGCATCCTGGTTGTCGGCGGGGATGGGCCCTGTGGCCCTATGGAGCTTGCGTTCCTGTGCTAAGTAACGCACTATATTTCGGCGCATTCTTCTGTGCATGGTAAGCTGCAGCCAGTGCTGAAAAGAAAAGCGGTCGTAATCTGGTAGCCACTTTCGCCATTTGTGGTCGTGGCATGGTTTCTTGGGTTCAGGCGAAGCGCTTGGCGAGGGTTTGGCGGATAAGCCTGGCGGCTGAACAATGGCGAGGGCGAGATCGGAGGGCGATGACGACTCCCAAAGCAAAAAGAGGGCTGGAAAAGGAGCTGGCACAGCTTCCCAGCGCCCCGCCCAACCTCGAGGCGCTGGGAAGCTGTGCCAGCTCCTTTTCCAGCCCTCTTTTTGCTTTGGGAGTCGTCATAGCTGGTCATGCACGTGCGTAACTTTGGCAATACTGCATTGCAGCCGTAATGATTATACTGGCGTGTGCGCCTCAAAAAAGCGCATCAAATGCAAGTGGTCTGACCTCGGAATTTGGGGCTCAGATGCAAAAGATCTGAACTCCGCCGTCAGCCATACCGCCGTCAGCCATTTTTGTTGCTATTTTCCATTAAAATATATGCACATCATAATGTATTGCACATGCAGCTACGTAGGGTGACCATCTACAATGCCCGCCTCTTGCTCTTCAGAGCACGCCGCCTAGCTAGAGGCCCCTGCCAGCTGGCCAGCACCCTCTGCGGCCCTCGTGGTGCGCCCGTTGGCCTCAGCCCAGGCCCTGCCAGCAGTGCTACGGCGCGTGAGGGGCAGCTGGGCGCGCTGCTTGCGGTCGCCCCCGTCCAGGCCGGCGGTCGAAGCAGTCCCCCATGGTACACGTTCCAGCAGGCGCCCACGCACAGCGCCGCGTCGCAGTCTTTGCACCAGAAGCTGGTGCGCTAGTTGCGCACCTTCTCCACCGTGCACACCACGCACTGGGCATGCTCCACAAAGGGGATGCGCTCTGGCTCCAGGTGGGTGTTAGTGAGGCGCGGCCGTCCGGCCCGGGCTGGCGGAGAGGTGACCAGTGAGACGAGGAGAGCCGTCCTGCCGCCTGTCCACTGATTGGTGCACAGCTCGTCGGCCAGCTTGCTCAAGAAGCCAGCATGGCAGCCTGAAGATGTCAGCGGCGCGGCCAGCACGGGTGAGCTTGTGCACGATGTAGGCGTTGGTGACCGAGTTGGCCAGGTGGCCAGTTGCAGCCCTGTGCCACCAAATGCGCGTCACGAGCGCATCCTGCACAGGGTATTCAGCCCCGAGGTCCTGCAAGTCCACCCCCTTGTAGGTCCCCCAGTAGATCGGCACCAGGCTGGGGGCAGGCACCGTGATGCGGATGTCGCGGCCCCCAATTAATGATGGCGGCTGACCTCCACCTCCGTGAGCGGGATCCCCTTGGACGCCATCCACACCGTCTTCCTGTCCTCACTAGGAGTTAATTTGAAGCCCCCGTAACCTGTCCGGTAACTTCGACGCCCCCGTAACCTGCCCGGTAACTTCGACGGGGCAGGTTACGGGTCCGTATTCGTTGGCGGTTTGGGTTACCGGACCGGTTACGGTACCATTCGGAATATTGGCCCCGAGATTCGGTACGGCCCAGTAACTGGGCCGGTTATGTTTACGGGGGCGTGAACGGCTTCGGTTCAGGTTACGTTGGGGTATACGGGACGGGTCAGGTAGTGGGTACGGCGCCATAGCTGCCCCAATATTAGGTACTGGGCTGGTTACGGGGCCGTTATCTTTAACTGGATCGTAAACCGCGACATAGCTGGCTAGCTACGCATGCACACTGTGGAAGACGTAGAAGACGCGTTAATTGACGACGAAGACATTGGTAATTAAGTCTTTCGCAGTCAGGACAGCCTCTGTTGTGTATCGATGGAGGACGCGCGGGCCTGGGAAGCACGCTGGGAGGCAAAGCGCATAGCGGCAACCGCATTCGCAGAAGAATCTCTGGCAGCAAAGGTACGTCGGACCCCTCACAAGACGGCTGCCATGGGAATTAATGAATATAGTAGCTGAGAACGCATATGCGTATATGTCGTCGCCAGGGGACGCTGTCGCAGAGTATAGCTTCTCGCAAAGGTTAATTGAGTGGATTCATAAAACGTATTGTGGCAAGGATGATGTGGGTATGGTTGTGTGCACCCTATCGTCGCAGTTGACCACCCTATCGTCGCAGCGGCATCACAGCGCTCAAAAGCTGAGGGGCCGCCATGCAATGTCCTTGTACTTTTTATTGCGCAGATAAGGAAGCGTTGTAGTGAGCACCATGTTGCATGGGTTGCATTCATTAGACTGCCTGTAGATAGTGGCCACGACTAGTTTATTGGAGGTTACCCTTGTTGTAATGATGTGACAATACTTCAATGTGCTGAGCCAACCATGCTTGATATAATTTACTGCATGCAAGCTGCCATAATACCGTGATCCTGTTGGATGATCCTACTTGGTTCCTTGTCCTCCATCGGCCATGTTTGTTGCCCATGTCAGTTAGCGCAGTTTAGGATGTGTTGTTTTGTTGTTTAGCTGGGTTGGCATAGGCCTTACACTCTAACCCGGGGGAAACAGAGAAAATGCTGGTTAGGCATGTGAGTGCTAACGTCAGTGTTCACATTATAGTTGCCATGCACCCAGTGCATGGTCGTGTCTGCCCCATCATCTGCAGGCTCACCATGCGTTGATGTCTGACTTTCCCTTGTTGTAATGATGTGACAATACTTCAATGTGCTGAGCCAACCATGCTTGATATAATTTACTGCATGCAAGCTGCCATAATACCGTGATCCTGTTGGATGATCCTACTTGGTTCCTTGTCCTCCATTGGCCATGTTTGTTGCCCATGTCAGTTAGCGCAGTTTAGGATGTGTTGTTTTGTTGTTTAGCTGGGTTGGCATAGGCCTTACACTCTAACCCGGGGGAAACAGAGAAAATGCTGGTTAGGCATGTGAGTGCTAACGTCAGTGTTCACATTATAGTTGCCATGCACCCAGTGCATGGTCGTGTCTGCCTCATCATCTGCCGGCTCACCGTGGCAGCGTTGATTTCTGACTTGTTCCCCCGCTTCGCATGCGTTGGGATTCCGTTTTGGCGTTGCCGTTGAATACAGGTGAGGGAATGCAAACAACCGGTTGACTTCTCTGAAGCATCAGCAAAGTTTGACGTACATGGCGACCCATGGAAGCGTGAGGCGGGGGCAATATATACATGCGACAGGAATTAAAAAATGGAAGCAACAAAATCAGGAGCTGTGGAACACCCTGAAATTTGTAAACAATGGAGCTGTGACCAGTCGGCTTCAGGGAAAAGTAGCGGTGAGTCACTCAGACTCTTATTTTAGTTGGCGGCAATTTATTGCTGTGATGCAGGCTGCCATGCCAGCAGTCTTCCCTAATGTGTATGGTAGGAGTACAAGACAAAGGCAGTTATGGTGCTGGCCTCTGCACTGACCCTGCCGCTACATGGTTGGTAATGTTGCTGCTTGGTTGGCTTTCCTTTGACGTGCATATCGTCCAATTCTGTAATGCAGAAAGAACGCCTAAGGAAGCACATCATTACCTGGAGCAGGGCACGAGAGGCAGCAGAAAAGAGAGAGGAAGAGAGGGAAAGAGAGGCGGCGAAGAAGCGCGAGGAACAGGATCGGAAAGGCAAGAGGCAACGGGTGGAGGAACATGGCAACGAAGCCAGCGGCAGAGAGGAGCTGCGAGCAAGCATGTCAACTGCGGTGGATGCAGACGTGGGGGAGGCACAGCTGTCTCACTTCATATGGCTTTTAATACATTATTGGCTACTTCCTGCAAGGGTAGGATGTAAACTACACCTCCTCTAGGTGCACAAAGGCACCTGCACCGCCGCATGATCTCTCTGAGCTCAAGGAGGGCCTGGCATGGGGTGGAAGATCAGCATGGCTATACAAAGGCTAGGGCACAGGCATGAGCATGAGACAGTGACCGGAGTTGGGGTTGTATTCATCTCACCCTCACGACCTGTGTGTAATTAAGTCATTGTTTATTCATTGATTGATGTCTTGGGAAGACGCCTGGACTATAACTTAATTGGGGAATTCAGTGCTGCGTGGTCCCCCAACGGGGACACGAGAATAATAATCAAGATTGATTAATAAACTCAGCGATCAGTTATGTGAGACTACCATTGCAAAGCAAGCCTGATATGAAACAGTAGATCATTACAAAGTACTCCAGTTAATCAACTAAAATTGCATGTGGTTGCGTTGGGGAGCCGCGGACCATGAAGCCCTCGAATTTCACGAAATTAGTTGCCCCACTTATGATGAAATGAAAATGCCAACGGTTGCAATGGTGCTAACGGTTACTGAAAGCATGCCACAGCGTACAATTGCTGACCAGGCTCACTGATGGGTATAATTATGAGCTAATCAGTAGTAGTAAAGACTCCTGGCACAGCAGTCCTTCAGGGGATATATAAATGCTGGTTCACGAGATCGTAATGTGGATGGATCTGCAAGCGCGTACCAGGGAAACACATATCATATAGTATCGCAGGATAAGTCTTAGGCCATCTGTATGCATACCAAACCGCTGTCTATGTCAGTAAACAGGCAGGCAGGCAGGCAGGCAGGCAGGCAGGCAGGCAGGCAGGCAGGCAGGCAGGCAGGCAGGCAGGCAGGCAGGCAGGCAGCCAGGCAGGCAGGCAGGCAGGCAGGCAGGCAGCCAGCCAGGCAGGCAGGCAGGCAGGCAGGCAGGCAGGCAGGCAGGCAGGCAGGCAGGCAGGCAGGCAGGCAGGCAGGCAGGCAGGCAGGCAGGCAGGCAGGCAGGCAGGCAGGCAGGCAGGCAGGCAGGCAGGCAGGCAGGCAGGCACCTAAACACACAAGCATGCCAACGTTTATGCAAGGAAGAATTCAATGTAGGGAAGAAGGGAGGGGAGTAAGGAAGAAGCCTGCTGCCGAGGGAGGGTGGAGGCAGGGATTAAGTGTTTACCTTTTTGTCATTCCGTGCAAACAGATCTTCACATGTACGTCAGCGTTGCAAGTAGCGCAGCAGCAATTCTTTTTGGGACAAGCTTCGTCTAAAAGTATAGTTTTGTTATAGGATCGGAAGTCTGAACGTCCCGGCTGTTACCGCTCGTTGTCTCTGGCACCACAATAACGTTGGCGCCTGGCGTCATTGGGATCGATGAGTCATTGGGATCACACGACGCACTTCCCTTACTGCCAGGAGGACCACTGGGGCGCGTTTTCTTCATAGGACCCTTTCCCTTGCTGCCGCCAGCCGAAGTGGCTCCATTATGCTTGGGCTTTCGAGCCATACCTCGCGTCTTTCCTGTTGAAAACACCCGTGTGTCCTGCGAAATAACACAGCCGCTCAGCCGGTGATCAACGTTAAGCTGCGCCGGCAGCTTCCCCCCCTCCCTATAAAGATTTATCCAACTATATTAAAAACCAACAGAGAATACTTGCTTGCATTGGAGGCACTATGTACTCCACCCTATGTACTCTTGGAGTACATAGGGTGCCACCCTATGTACTCTTGGAGTACATAGGGTGGAGTACATAGTCACTCCTTCCTTAATGTAATACGGGCGTGTCTCACCGCGTCGGCAGTCCCCTATTCGGAAATCCCGGATCATATGTACTCCACCCTATGTACTCTTGGAGTACATAGGGTGGCACCCTATGTACTCTTGGAGTACATAGGGTGGAGTACATAGTCAGTGACTCCTTCCTATGTAATACGGGCGTGTCTCACCGCGTCGGCAGTCCCCTATTCGGAAATCCCGGATCATATTTACTCCACCCTATGTACTCTTGGAGTACATAGGGTGGAGTACATAGTCACTCCTTCCTATGTAATACGGGGGTGTCTCACCGCGCGTCGGCAGTCCCCTATTCGGAAATCCCGGATCATATGTACTCCACCCTATGTACTCTTGGAGTACATAGGGTGCCACCCTATGTACTCTTGGAGTACATAGGGTGCCACCCTATGTACTCTTGGAGTACATAGGGTGGAGTACATAGTCACTCCTTCCTATGTAATACGGGCGTGTCTCACCGCGTCGGCAGTCCCCTATTCGGAAATCCCGGATCATATGTACTCCACCCTATGTACTCTTGGAGTACATAGGGTGGAGTACATAGTCACTCCTTCCTATGTAATACGGGGGTGTCTCACCGCGCGTCGGCAGTCCCCTATTCGGAAATCCCGGATCATATGTACTCCACCCTATGTACTCTTGGAGTACATAGAGTGCCACCCTATGTACTCTTGGAGTACATAGGGTGGAGTACATAGTCACACCTTCCTATGTAATACGGGGGTGTAATTATATGTAATCATGTGTAATCATCGGTAAAAATCGGTAATCATTTGTCCTTTTTTGGTAATCATGTACGTGTAATCATGTGTAATCATGTGTAATCATCGGTAAAAATCGGTAATCATTTGTCCTTTTTTGGTAATCATTTCGGTCAGGGTCACGTGTGCTTGTCTGCATGATCGATCGTCCAGACAAGCTGCACTGCCCCCAAGACCCTAAGTTACACAAGATGATGTTGTTGGGTGTTGAAATGGAACAACGAAGGTCGAAAGCCTGCGCTTAATGTAAATTATTAATTACGAGCGACCACCATGGAAAGTCCCGTTACAGCCACAATGGAAAATCCCGTTGACATCGCGCAAAAACAGGAAAAAAGAAAGCGGCAAGTGGCCGAAGCAGTCCGCCGGTGGCGGTTGAAAAAGAGGGGGAAGAAGAGGGGGACGACTCAATGCATACGTAGTCAGGCGATGGAGGGTGGCAACGCCGCTCCCTTTATTCGTCAAGACAACGTCGGTGCGAGAAGCACCATAATGCCTGGGCGTGATGGGTTGCACGCTTTCCGGCCAGTGCCCGGGGCTGCGAGTGTCGCCCGCCCCACGGCTATCCCCGCCTGTGCTGCAGTTCGCCCCGTCAACCCCGCTGTGATGACTCGCGACGTTGCCGTGTCGCCACTTTGTTTGGCTACCATCCCAGATCCCCCGCTGGCACCCACCGGGGCATGCCATTCGGTGCACACCAAGGAAGCATTGCACAGCAAAGGACATACCGGCGTTGCACGTGCACAAGATGCTTCCAATTGCGTCCGGACGCCTGCTGCGGTACACCCGAATGCGTGGGAAGCAATGCAGGCCAGGCTGGCAGAGATGACCACCTGTGCAGAAACCCGGGACATTGTTGAGCGAGGCTTGATGCGGTACCCCCACGTGAGTTTGGGGAAGCGCTTAGGCGCCGGCCTCTTTGGGTCTGTGCACCTTGTCAAGTCCACTTTACCTGGCTTTGACCATCCTCTGGTCGTGAAAGTGGCAAAGATCCCGCGCGCCACTGTCAAACCTCGTGCACATACAGCAGGTAATTGTGGATCTGAGTGCTGGAGTGGCCAGGGAAGCTGCTCTCATGACCATTGCGGGGCGTCGAGAGGGCACCTGTCCACGTGTCGCAGGATTGTGGGCCCCAGTTGAGACTGTAGGTGGCATAGTCATGGAGATGGTGACGGGTGACTTGAAGGCTGCCCGTGATGCCTCCGAATACAACCGTCCCTTTGATGTGCGCACGCCTCCCATCTTGGCGAAGTGCGCCAAAGTTTTATCCAATTTGCACTCGGTTGGAATCATTCATAACGATCTTAAGTGTGACAACTTTTTGTACAAGGTTGAGGAGGGCACGGCGGAGCCAACCATCTACATTGGAGACCTGGGCCAGGCAACCAGAGTGAACGCGATGGCGCCCATGCGTGTGCCGGGGCAGTCCCGGTGGCACCCGGCCACGGTGTTGCATCCAAGTGCAAAGGCCTTGAGGGGAACGATACAAGCTCGGCCAGAGCACGATGTTTATGCTTTCTTGGTCATGGTGGACGATCTGTTCAGGAGGTCGCCCAAGTGCTTTGTCCGCAAGTCAACAGACCCACTTCTCCATGAGGTGTGTAGAAAGATTGCTTACATCTGTACAGTATGATTACCCCATATTCATCTTAAGTGGAAGGACATATGCTACTCGTGCATGTGGTGTGTGCCCGAGTAGGTGGCAGTTTACATTCCCCCACCTGCAGGAAGTAGCCCAGAGTGTATTAAAAGCCATATGCCCCTTCTCAGGGCTATGGGCTACATATTCTCCCAGCGGAGTTATGTTACTAATTAATTAATCACACGTTCATGGCAGGGGCGAGGCACATAAGTCATTTTTTTTTTTAATAATTCATCCATGTACACGTACAACGAGGGAGCTAGCACCCTAGCTTGTATCACTGCCTCCCTGTTCTTACGTGCAGGGCCAAGACGTGGACCCTCACCGCCGACCTTGCCAACTTCTACCCCATGCATTGAGCTAGCTGAATGCACTTTGGCAATGTTCACAAGTTTCTGGCGTTGTGGCAGTTGGTGATTTCCAACTGGCTGCAAGATCTTAAGGCTCCATTCATTGTCAATGGTATGCTAGCTGGCCAAGCCAGAAATATTGAGTAAGTCAGGACAAGGCCAAGAGGGCCCAGGTCATCAAGGACTTACCCCCCCCTGCATTGGGGAAGGAGCGTGTTTGCAAACATGGGAGGCATGCTAGACAATTAGATCGCTAGGGTCGCCAGCACCATAGATATACCATACGACTGTTTGCGTCGGCCTGCCTGTATAGATAGCTTACACCGGTATAGGATTGCGTGCACCCATCCCTCCATCCACACCTCGGGGTTAATGCTCCGTGACTCCCGGCCCAACGGGAGCACTTCATTAATTAATTGGGTAACTTTCGTAAATCAGTGCATGCATGTACGTCCTGGCTATTATCAGAACACTTGCCCACGCTCATTGGTATCATATGCTCACATGGGTCTTATTGCACCCACACAACTTATCATGGTCCGGATTATCACGAGATCTTGTGGACAGCATGTGCTGGCAGTAAATTACATTAAATTAGAATATGACTCCGTTGGGACATCATGTAGCACGTATTCGCTAGCATGCTGATGGGTGGGCGTGAGCGAAGCCACGAAACCTAACTAAGCTAACTCTAAGCTAATCTAAAAAATCAGGGCTCACTCAACATCAGCAAAGCGCCACTTCCTCCTGGGGTGGGGTGGGGGGGCTTGCCCACGGGGGCTGACGTGTGGGCCTGGACAATGGTCTGCCACCTCATCTTGTCCTGCATGGCAGTCCAAGCAAGAGCGAGGGGGGAAATGTGTTGTTCAACCAGGGCTGGGACCACTAGGTCGGCTGCCTGTAAGTGAAGAAACAATCCACATGACATGTCCTCGCCTGCATGTCATGCAAGTTCTTACATCACATCTTGTAGCCACCATGACGAACCAGCAGACCCTGTTGACGACGAGACTTGAAGAAAGGAGGCGTGTCCCGGTCACAGTCATCAAGGCCGTACACCCGGTTCCCTGCGTTATGGATCAGTTCCCTGTTTCCTTCCTTCTTGCGATCCCCCTTTCTCATGGGGATTGCAGATGTGGTGCACCTGGGGTCGTGGACAGTCCCGTTGCATTGGTGGACCATCGTCACAGCAGCCGTGACACGATAAATAGGGAAGAGTTCACCGGCTACCGGTTCGGCAGCCTTCTCGAACAAGGGCAGCTGCTGGCGTCTGCTAAACTTGCCCAGTTCTTCGTACCACGTGGGCACGATCCACAAATAGGATTTGCCATCATTCCCTTCCACTGACACTACAGCTGTGACTTCACATATCCAATGCTCTCCAGCGTCATCAGCAAGCACGTACCGACGCGGATCCTCCGCGGCACCGACTCTGTAGTCCTGCGGCCTGTAAGCATAAGTATGCCCCACCGCCACGGTCGCCTTGTATGTGACTGCCTTGCGCCATAGCCGCACACCCGGGTCTTCAACTCATTCCACGTCTCCGCCGCCTCGGGAAAATACTCCTTGAAGCGATGCAAGACAATAGCCGGCGTCAAACCATGCTGCACGTGCTCCCACTCGATGACCCCATCAGTACCGTTGCGTGTGCTGCGGATCAGAAGCTTGGGGATGCCGCCAAAACATGTCCTTACCCGTCCCCCAGCACGTCCCTCGGTGTGTTCAACTGTAGGGTACGCAGCCCCGTCCGCCAATGCCACCCCCAGTGTAGCCGTGCCGCTTTGGCCGGAGAGCCAGTCCTCATGCACACCTCCACTCTTGAACAAGTACTTGGCAGCTGGGCTTGATAGCAGTGCTTCACGCGCCTGTGGAGTCAAGAACTTCTCTGGGTCCTCGAGCCCCTTGAGTATATTATCCAACGCGTGCTGCCTCTCCCCTGCGAAAACAGCGATGCATGGTGAACGGGGCGATGTATCAATCCTTGCAAACAGTACATGCAGTGAGCTAGGCTCATTGATTCCTGAACTTAGTGCACGTTGCCCCAGGACACTCACCTCGTAACCTCCTCATGGTGCCTTACAATATGCATAACGTCTACAGGGTGGGCTGTCAATGGGCCAGGTTTGGGATCGCCACCTTGCATGTATGCCCTGGAACACACCCGATAGAGGTGGGCCACGGGGGCCATTCTGACATCCAAAATCACACATCCCAACCCCAAACCCTAAACTATTTTAAACCCTAAGCACAGCCCGGCCCTTATGCATGTACATGTCCACGGTACTAACTCGGCTGGAAGCTTGCGTTGCACATGAAAATAGCAGCAGGCTGGTAATAATCCTTACATTTCAGCAGCAACCATTTGTCAGCATCTAGGATATGGCGGGCGTTGACGCTTCTCATCAGGTCCCCAATCATGCCGTGATCCCTCTCAAACGCATGGCCGTCCATATCCCAGAGCCTGCCCACGTCCTTGGTCTGGTGCGCCACATGGAGCCCCATATGACAGTTGGCTGTGGCAGCGTTGTGGCCTCGCTCGTTTGCAGTCTTCCCCCTCTGTGCAACCACGCCAGCATTGGCGTACTTTCCACGAGGCCATAGGGCATTGAAACGTTTCAGGAACTCGCGATACACCTTGTCGGCATTGTCAGCATGCGTCGGGGAAGTGTACTCGCTCAGTACCATCTCCGTCCACTGCGATGAAAGCAAACATGAGCAGCATTACATTGAAAGCACGTTTCCAGCCAGTCACGTTTACAATGCGATTATAATATATATTTTGACTCATGGGGCTTGTAGATAAAAACCTAAAACAGCTCACACATCATGAAGTGACATGTCTATGCAAGTGCACATGATGTAGCATACGGGGAATGTTAGGTTGGCAAGGTCTTACCACGCAAAGGTCCCGCACCATTTGAGCAGTGCCTCGAACGCGCTGGGGAGGCCGTGCGTTAGGTTCTTTGGCAGACTCCCGCACTCGAAGAATCCATTCCATGGCATGTGGTACCATCGGCAGGCACTGCAGGAACTGCATGGCCTTGAAGAAAGGGTATCGGGTGAACGGGTTCTTGGGCAATGCGGCCCTTCCGCTGGTGGTGGGCCACGCTCTCGCATATGCATCACATTCCCGGATCTCATCGGATTTCAGGAGCCGGGTGCAGATGAAAATGAAGACGGTTTTGATGATCCCCAAGCACAGCAAGTGAAAGATCTCAATGGGAAACCGTCGAAACCTGTCCCAGTGCCTGAGACCCTGCCATACGGAGGGACGGCTGTGCTTAATACCGTGCTCCGCCTCCGCCTCCTTCGCGAGCTTGGCCCTGGAAAACGCAATGTGTGGGATGGAAGGCACAAAGTTTCACAATCGGGATACGTCAAAGCATGCAGACCTTGTGGAATGGTCTACGAAAGCTTGGCAGATATCCGAACCACCACGGCAGACCTTATGCTACAGACCATCTGTGCACGGTCAGACCTTGTTGCTGCCACACACACAATTGATGACTGCACACAGGGCGGCGTTGCTTTCCTCCCGCTGGACCTGGGTACCATCCGCCATGCATGCATGGTGCGGTGTGAATGGGTCTACATAAGACTGGTAGATGCAACGTGGGGTGCTACCAGACCAATTGTGTTATATAGCATGGAGTTCATGTAGGGTTAACTTACTTCTCACGAGCCGTCAGTCCCTCACGCTCCATGGTTGCGCACACAGCTCGGTGGCCCTCCTCCGTACGCAGCTCAAGCACCACTTCGGTGTGCCCCCAGAACTCGGAGTGGAGAGTACAAAAGCCGCAGCCATGATTGCTGCCAGACGCCATGAGCCCCATCTCTGCAAACCGCGCCCCGGAATCTAGCAGCCAAAAAAAGGGTACTCTGACCTCCATCCACGACACAACACCGGTCAGAGGGTCTGCCATTTCCATGGCCACCCCTTGCTGCAGTGGGCGGATCTCGTTATCCAGCAGCCACTTGTTGAAGGCATCCGCATCCACATGCTTTGGCCTCAGCGTGACCACGTGATTGCGGGCAGCCGATCGATCCAGCGTTAGGATCCTGAACTGATACGACACCACATCGGCATCCGTATTGTCAGTGATCTTGAAGCTATCCATCCAAAGCACGATTGGGATCACAACGACGGGCAAGCCCAGCCGCGGGCGGGCCTGACACTTGCGGAGGGGGCCCTTCTGCCAGTCCCTGAAATCACCTATGGGCTGCATCAAAGGGTGGCCATGGGGATCCCTTAGATCATTCCCATCAGCATCTGTTTCCACGATGCCCCCGGTCGTGACTCCGTATGTCCGTGACAAGAAGTAGTCGTGTTTCCCAACTGTGCCCTCTTGCTCCATTTCCGCGAAGTCTTCTTCAGAGTGAACCCTGATATGGCGCTTGTAGGTCCCTGCCTCCACCAATTCCGTCCAGTTGCATGCAAATAGCTCCTTCTCATGAAACCCGGGGCTTCCCCTTTTCAGGTGCGTGTGTCGCCACTTGTTGGCATACAAGTACTGCACCTCGAAGAGCACCTTGACAGAATCCGAGAGCTTGTCGTCACGCTGGTACAGGACGCCGGTCAGCCTCACCGGGGCCCCATAAGGCTTGCCTTTGTTCACACCGTCCTCAGTCACCGAGACCTCGAGGAAGTCACCGACCGTGAACGTCTGGCCGGATAGCGCTATCCCACGAAGGCGGCACAGAGGATGGTCGTGGAAGAAGGTACTCATGTGGAAACCTGTGCGCCGGCCATCCGCAAGCACCTCGGGCCGCACATGCAGGTGGCGCATGACATTGTGCTGGCGTAGCAGATATTGAAGCCGGGTCTTGATGCTGCACGTGTGGGCGACAGAGCCGTTAGGGAGTTCGCGTGACATGGTGCGTTGGGAGCTCCTTTTCCACCTTCCTGACCACAGGGAGCGTGAGCCGGTCGGCATCTTCCGATCGGTACTTGGGGTCTTGTCTCATGGCAGTTCTGCACAGCACGCCTTCGTCAGTCCGAGAATCGATTCGTTTATGGTATGCAAACTCCAGAAACTCCGAGTGCGACCGAAAGATCCCGTACCCAGTCTCATTTCCCTGGCCGTCTGTTGGGGCCGAAGGCACTGACCATGGATCAGGAGCTGCCACCGTCATGCGCCCGTCTATTTTCCCCTCTGGACAATGGCACAAGTCTCCGTTGCACGGCGGGCTCCTCAACGGAGTCAGCACTATTCCCGCCGTCGCCTCCATCCCCTGATTCAGTTGCATCCACTTCATCTGACCCAGCGTCGCGCGACAGAGCCCTCCCAGCGTCAACATCATCGTCAAGTGCAGCGTTATCCACCAACTCGTCCTCAACGTCCTCATTGCAGTTGTTGATGCCAATGACGGTGTGAGCCACGGCGATGTCTTGACGCTTTCTTTGCCTGCTGAAGAGATACCGCTCAGGCATTTGTAATCGCTTCCTTCGACGGGAATAATTTGGCACCCTGAAACCATCCCGGTGGAGGGTCGTCCGTGCCTTTCATCATAAGGCTCAAAGACACCGACGACCAGCCATGCAGCTAAAGCCACTGTTTGAGTTCCTGTGCCGAGGGTTCTCCACTCCCTTGAGTATCCTAGTATCCAGCGTGTAGTTCTTCTTGCCTGCGTTAATCGGGCAATAACGGTAATTCAACAAGGCGAACAAAACATTAATAATCCATGCATTCGGCCTGGCCAAGTTTTGCGCTGTGCCGCCGCCACTTCACGAACCACGGTAATAACGTTTATATAATATAAGCCCTAACCTACTGTGATATAAAGAAGTTGGTGTCACGTGAGCACAGGACCTTCAATTGCTATTCTCCAAGTGGCAGGGATTATTAGGACTATCTACTCCACACTAAGCTATGTACTCGAGTCATGACGCGGTGAGACACGCCCGTATTACATAGGAAGGTGTGACTATGTACTCCACTATGTACTCCAAGAGTACATAGGGTGCCACTATGTACTCCAAGAGTATACATAGGTGGAGTACATATGATCCGGGATTTCCGAATAGGGGACTGCCGACGCGGTGAGACACGCCCGTATTACATAGGAAGGAGTGACTATGTACTCCACCCTATGTACTCCAAGAGTACATAGGGTGCTACCCTATGTACTCCAAGAGTACATAGGGTGGAGTACATAGTGTCTCCAATGCAGCAGCACTCCGCTATGTACTCGACTCATGACGACTGCCCGAAGCAGTTCCTCTGCGAGTGAGCCACGTGGACCGGGGCCGACGCGTCGCCTTGATTTTTGAATTTCCGAACGCGCCAGACCATACCGCCGCGTTACATTTTGCACGAGCGCACGCTTGAAAGCCTCACCAGTGCCCAGAACGCAGCACCAGTGCCCAGAACGCAGCGCAGCAGCGGCAAACAAAATATGGGAAAGCGCCGGACTGACATGGCGGCACCAAAGGGTGCAGCGACCACAAAGGGCGGGGTCTCGGCACGCGAGGCCCCAGGGAGAAAGAAGGCGAGGCGAGCCGACGAGGAACAAAACGACCACTGGGTGAAGCAGGAGGAGAACCTGGACTCGGAGGAAGACATAGAAACCTCCGACGACTCCGACGACGAGGACGACGAGTATATAGGCGATGGGTTGGACACCACGCCTGCCAAGGGTGGGCAGGACAAGGGCTCGGGCCGCAAGGGGCCGGAAGACTAGGAAAGCTGAGGCAGGCAGCGGGGGCGCTACTCTCCGCAGGCTGGTGCCTAGCGGGACAGCCGCGGACGTCCGCCAACTCAAGAGCGACATGGCGAAGCAGAAAGAAATGACCGACAAGATGTATGAGATGCTTCAACAGTTACTGGACCAGGGTCGGCAGCCCCGGTCGCAGGAGGCCACGCCCACGCAGCCGACCCGGCTTTCCAGTGCCTCAGGACCTGAGGGGAGCCCGGCGAGCGACGCTCGCGGCTCGATCGACGCTGGCTTCGTTCCAGTCTTCGAATGGGTAAACCCCTCTGCTGTATTAGGGGAACCCTTTAAAGTGCTTCATTCCGTATGGTTCTGCTTGGAGTTGTTTGGGGTGATTATGATCTACGAAATGCAAATGCAATCAACAGTACTTGTCACGTGTGTCGTTTCACTTCTGGTTGTGTGTTTTGTTTGGGTCTCGCAGTGGAAAAAGAAGGAGATCCAGGCTGCGTTTGACGACATGGATGGCCACTTTCTCACCCCTGAGGCCATGGACCAGGAGGATGACGGGGGGCTGTGGAAGAAGTATGTTGCCATCGTGGCGGACGTGGCCATCCAGAACAATTACATGCCAGCGGGCAGGAGGGAGGCCGCCGCCAAGCACGCAGCATCGGCAATGCGATGCCACCTCACATCAACCAGGTCCAATGCCAAGAAGCAGATTCGAAAGATGACGCTAGACAACAAGAAGTACGTTGAGGCGGCGGAGTTAGATGAGATGCTTAGGCTGACACACGGATTTCCGGCCTGCGCGCCGCGTATTGCCTACCGCGGCTGAGCGGGACACCTCAGTACAGTACGGCAGGGTGTACGGTACTGAGGTGTCATGTGGACCGATGTGCGGTTAGTGCCAGACTGTGCCTAGACTCTAGCTCGACCCGCCAGACCCGGGTTATCCGGTTCTGGACGGGCCGAGTGTAGTCGATGCTAGTGACGTGGTCGCATGGCATTGCAGTGTACAGTTGTCCACTGGCGAGGTGCTGCAGGTAGCACCGCCATAGGCATATAGGCGTAGCACTGGGGAGTGCCGCAGCACCCGAGTTTGCCCAGACGTTCCATTCTGAGCCCTCAGCTTCCATTGCTCTCTCATTGTATTATTGTAATACAATCATCATTCGCTTTCAGCTTCAGCAGTTGTTCGTCGTCCCTAGTCTCCATCCAACTTGGACTGAAAAGTTCTTTATTTTTTTCGACAAGCAAAAAAAAATATGGCTTCCAACAACGGCAACAACGGCAACAACAACAAGGGGAAGGCGCCTGCCAGGCGCACCTCACCCCGACTTTCGCCGGAGGGCACGCCCTCCACCAACGATGCGAGGGTGACGCCCAACGTCACCTTCCGCACGGTGGTCGCTGACCACCCAGGCGTCGGACCCCGCAGGTGGGGCCCGGCGCCCGGGGGATGGCGAGCGGTCGTCCGTTTGCCACTGGCGGTTCGTCCGCCATGGCACCTGGGGGGCAGGTCCCCCGGGCACGTAATTCCCCCGTCGCAGGTGACGGGGGTCGTGAGCGGAGTGATTCCTCGGAGGAGGATGGGGAGGTGCAGCCTGCGAGGTCACGGCCTTCGCTCGAGATTTCGACACAGACGCCTGCGACGTCTGGTAACCTTTCCGTGGGCCGACAGATGGCCATCATGGACATTGACCGGTATGGGGAACATGTTCCGCCACCGGTCGCGTTCGGGCGCCCACCCCATTTTCTCCCCATTGGGGAGGACGACATCCCAGCGTTCATTTCGGTGAACGGCTGGATCATTCGCAACGTTTTCAGTTGCTTCCAGATGAGCCGATACATGCGATAGAGGTTCATCGGACGCAAACGATGATCGAGAATCGTTTGAGGATGCAGTTTCCCCTGATTCAGGTGGCAGTTTGGCTGTGGTGTTTCGCCAATCGGCCGCGGCAAACCCCGGCACTGTTGATCAGTGGGCGTCCAGGCAGCGTCAGAGAGAGGCGCTGCGCGTGGTCGCCACCAGGAGATCACGCTGACTCCGTTGGGGCCGTGGCCCCAAGTCACGCCAGTTGGCTGGGGCCCGGAGAGGCGTGAGGCGGCTGCGATGCCGCCTGCGACGGAGCGCGGGGCGGCAGACGCCCCCAACACGCCCATGGGTGGTGAAGCCACCCAGGACCCTCTGGCAGGTCAGAGGGTCCAACCTCAGCCGCAGGCTCCCCCGCCCAGCGTGGGGGGCCAGGTGGCTGAGGAGGCCACCGGGGTCGCAGGGACCCCGGCGGCGACACAAGCGCCCGGGGTCGCAGGGACCCCGGCAGCGACGCCGGCGCCTCCGGCGCTGGCGGGGGATGCAGCCCCCATGGAGGGTGTCACGGGCACCTCCAGCGGCTCTGGGGGGCAGGCCCCCTCTAGCCGCAACAAGGACAAGGCCCTGGCAGGGCCGGAGGGGCCTCAGGGTCCCACCGCAGGGCAGCAGCCAGCACTGCTGGAGGGCGACCTGGAAGGTCGGGACTTCATCACCCTGGGTGATGAGGCCGTGTGGCGTGCCATACAGACAGCCACAGCCTCCTTCCGTGGGCTGGCCGACAGGAGCCAGCAGATGCACGTCGCGGAGGCGGGCAGCCTGGTGTGTGCGATTATCACGCACATCCTGGGCTTGCCCAACCTCCAAGCAGACACACGCAGGGTGTGTGACGACCTGCTGCCTGCCCTGCAGGCTCTCCTCTCAGGGAGGAGGGTGCAGGGCAGCAGGGTTCGCCTGGTGCGACTCCTGGAGCTCCTGCACAATGCCATCCTGAAGGGGCGGGTAGGTGGCTGCCTACCTGGCTGCATCATGATTTTACTAACCCTACTGACGATGAAGTGTCCCTCTCTCCCACCTTCCATGATTGGGAGGAGGCCCGCAGCAGGAGGCGGGAAGTGACACACACTCACACCCCCACCCAGCCCACCCCTATGTTGTCTAACCCTCCTACACAGCCCATGTTTGCCCCTCCTGCTCAGCTCACTCAAGTAGCACTTCCCTCTCAGCATGTCTCTCCTGTGAATGCTGCAGCAGCAACACCATCTTCTCCCTCTCCCCCTGCATCCCCCTCTAGGTTGCCCACTTACAATGAAAACCGTCCTGTGGATAGGATTAATGTCAGGGGGCTGCCTGAGGGGTATACTAGGGAGCAGGGGAATCATGCACTTCTCTCTCTTCAGCTGGCTAGGGAGGAACTGAATGTCAAGAATTGGTTTGGATCTCTCATGCAGGGGGATTTTTACCATCAGTCCTCCTCTCAGATTCAGAATCTCATTCTTGTCTTCCAGCGTAGGTATCCCAAGTGGCAGGACACGCAGGCTAGGGCAGTTTGGGAGGCTTTCATGAAGGAGCTAACTGACCTCCTCTCCACCCCCTCATCTGTGGACATATATGGGGCATTCAGGTGGGTAGAGGAATACAGGGTCACATCAGTGGACTATGTGGCTGAGACAAAGAAATATGAGCTAGCCATCAAAGCACGTCCTGATGTCCAGCAGCTAGATCACAAGTTCTTGCTGCGTTCTTCCTTGAGAAACTCAAACTTGACAAAAACACCTACGCTATGCTTGCACAGGAATGGCAAAGTACTGGGAGGACATGAAGGAGGCATTGGATTATATCAAGCTGGCCTTGGCTCCCCTTAGCCAGGGGGCCATGGGCACCTCTGTAAAGAGGGTCAGGGGGGAAGAGAGGGAGGAGGAGGATAGGGAGAGGGAAGACAGGAGCAAGAGACCTGTCACTATGGCAGAAGTCAAGTCCCTGCTGGGACAAATGTTTAAGGGCAAGGGCAAGGGCAAGGGCAAGGGCAAGGGCAAGGGCAGGGGCTGGGGCAAGGGCAAGGGTAAGGGGCAGTCTCCCTCCAAGGGGGGCAGCTCCAGCAACAACAACAACACAACAGCAACAACAACAACAACAACAACAACAACAACAACAACAACAACAACAACAATAACAACAACAACAACAACAAGAAGCAGGACAAGGAGGACAAGTCTTCTCAGCGGTGCACCCGCTGTGGCATGAAGTACCACCTGCGGCCCACCTGCCGCAAGAACGTGGACGAGCTGGGGCATTTGGACGTCCTGTGCCACAAGTGCCACGGGCCGCCCCACGGTGACCCCAAGGACTGCAAGCGGCCTCCTTACGGCAAGAAGTGTGAGTCTCCCTCTCATGCTGGCTTGAGTGTGCCTGCTTCACCTCTTTCATCTGCATGCCCCACTGTCAGAGCAGTGAGCAGTTCTGGAAAGGTGCTACAGCTGGTTTCAGAAGATTATGTCTCTAAACCAACCTTCACATCTATGGTTCCCAAGGTGTGCAGAGTGTCCCCAGCAGAGGATGCTCATATCAGTTTTCAGGAGCTTGCTTTGCAGTTGCATTTCCTTTATGGGCATGAAGTGAGTGCAGAGGTGGTGGCAGCAGCAATAGGGGGGGCAGCACTCAGACGTGCATGCCAGGTGGTCAGATCCCACTGCCAGCATTGTCAGTTCAATGCACCCAAACCCCCTAAGTGGCATGTAGCTACCCCACCTAAGTGCAAGGGCAGGGTGGTAGGAGATGTCTTTCATATCAAAGGACAATCTTACTTGGCACTTAAAGATGCATGGTCAAGGTACACAACCATTGAACCATTACCTGGAATGGACAAGACACAGTTGCTCAGGGCTCTCTTGATTGCTCAGGCCAGGTACTACCCTGTGGAGGCATTGTTACTGGATCAGCAGTTCACGTGTCTTGCCAATGAACCAGGGTGTGAGGCTATTGATCTGGCTGGGCTAGAAGATCATGAGAGGCAAGGCATTATTGAAAGGGCCATCAGGTCCATTAAAACCCTTGTAGCCAAAGAAGATGGCAATCTGCTGGCTGACAGTGGGTCATATGCTGACAGAGCTCTGTGGTCCACCAGGTTGTGCCAAGTCCTCAACAGGAGGCCACTCATGAAAACCCCACAAGGGGTGATCATTACACCAGATGGATTGCATGCAGGCATTTATCCACCTGAGGTACTAGCCCTATACAACGCACAGCGAGCACAGACAGCTAGCAGGTTAGCTGTCAAGGATGCAAAGCATCCACGTCCCACCTTCAGAGAAGGGGATCAGGTCCTATTCTACAAGGAGTCGGGACTAGGCAAGGTGGGTACCTGGCATGGGCCAGCCACCATCCTAAAGTTTAACACCACTGGCAGGACAGTGTTAGTTAAACACAATGACACGGGAAAGATTCACAGGTGTTCACCTCACAGGATGAAATTGTATTTTCCAACTGTGTCAGACGTGGCAGAGGAGGAAGAGCTGTTGGCCGACAGCCCTGTACAGTTGCCTGGCATCCCAGCGTTGCCCAGTGAGTGGTTGTTTGGAACACCCACTGGTGAGTGTGAGAGCCACACCCACTGTGACACCCAGGTCACCCTTGATGATTGCAGGCAGTCACTGCAGGCTTGGCCCCCTGCAGCAGAGGGTCACATTGGCAAAACAGGTGATCAGCAACCTATCACCTCTTCAAGTGTGAACATAGCTCAGCCACTAGCTGCACCTTCCAAACGCAGCCTAGCAGACGCTGTTCGCATTTTACAAGCAGCTCATAGAGCCAAAGCTCAAACTGCTGCAGGATCAGCTAAGGTGGGGAAGGTTGGGCAGAATGACAATAGCCCATTTATGGTTGCAGTGGACACACAAGCCCAGGTCAGCATTATCAGTGCCCTGGCTGTGCCCCATATGCCTTTGGAACCTTCACCCTGGCACCATGTGGCTGATTTCTCAGGGCAGTCATCCCTCAAGGTATTAGGTCAGGTCATGTTGACTATACTCGGTATCCCCACTCCTTTTCAGGTATTGGAAGGTTATAAAGGGAATGCTTTGTTGGGGGATCCTTTTCTCTGTTACCCTGGTGTCCTCATCTCCAGTGATAGACTATCCATCCAGGACATGGGTGGTGTTGATCTGAATCATTTCAAAATTTCTCTTGAAAAACTTCTTAACACCAACATTGCTTCTGTAAAATTTGCTACACCCAAGTATGCCCCAGGGCAAGAACCCTGTGTGGCAGACTTGGTTCACAACCAAAAACTTCATCCCAACTCATTTGGATTGGGCAAGCATGATGTGGCTAAAATGTCTCCTCTTTCTTATGAACAGATAGAGCAAGACTGTCGCACACACATAGGATTCCTAAAATGGGTGGAGGCCTTTAACAAGGCCAGGGAAGAATGGGTAGTGCCAGATCCTCTTAGTCCTTCTCATACTCCACCTGTCACACCTATTGACAAAAAGCCTGCAGGGTGCAAGCACTTGCGCCTGAAGTTTGTGTGTAAACATAAGCCAGCAGCAGATGGGTCAGTCATTTTCATGCTAGACCTTGTGTGACAGAGTTCAAGGGCACCACTGATCTGACAGAGGCAGAGTTGTACACGCCAGGCATTCAGCAAACATCCCTAAAAATCTTGCTGTCTGTCTTTGTGGGTCATCTCAATGATGGGGATGACTATGTATGTAAGGCTACAGACATTAAAAGGGCTTTCCTGAAAGGCTCACCTGAGATAGCACAACAAGTGTGGCATGGTCAGGTGTATGTAGTCTCCACTCCCAGAGTTTGGGCAAAACACATCCCTCAGCAGTACCTGAAAGCTAACATAGGTGTTGAAGGGCTGCAATCAGCTCCTCGCATTTTCAGGATGTCAGCTCAGGCTGTGTTTGAAAAAGCTAGGGGCTAGATATGATGACATAGACCCTTGCTTCTTTGTGGTCCCACACCCTCATGGCATTCTCACCTTTGTGTGGCATGGGGATGATCAGCTGATTGCTGGGCCAAGGCGTGCTGTGGATGATTTTATTCAACAAGTGTCACAGCATTTTGAGATTGGCAAGCAAGTAGAGCTGGGCACCACTGCCATAAAATTTTGTGGCACAATGTTACAACTCCAGCAGCATCAAAACCAGTGGGTGTGTGCACTTACTCTCCCAATGATTACATGCACAGCTGCTTGGAGGTTTTGCAAACAAAAATCAAACCTGGAGCCTGTCCTACCATTAGAGGCAAGCTGGGGTGGTTGTGCTCAACGTGTGCACCTCACCTGGCTGTGGTTAGCAGAGTTGATGATGATGTCTTGATGCAAGTAGGTCACAAAGCCATCACCAAAACTCTCCAGGAAGGCCCTCCCCTTATCTTGCACTCCTTGGATCTCCACAAAACCATTCACATCCAAGCTATGATGGATAGTTCCATGGAGTCCAGGCAGATTACCAAGTTGCAGGCAAGGGAGTCAGGCTTGTATTTTGTGCAGAATGATGATGCACCCTTGTCTCTCATTTCATGGTACAGCCGGTTGCATAGACGCAAGGCTGTCAGCAGCAATGCTGCTGAGTGCAGGGCAGTGGTGTCAGCAGTGCTTCATGCCAGGTACTTGAATCATGTGCTGGTTTGGTTGCAGATGCAAGCAGGCAGCAATGCTGGGGTGGTGGCACACTTGCTCACTGACAGTCAGTCAGTCCTCAGTTTCCTTGCTAACCCCTATGCTGTGCACACTGATCTTGACTGGGTGGTCCTTAAACAGGAGTCCACCTACTGGGAGTCCACCCGTCACGTGGAGGACAAACACAACGCTGCTGATGCACTCACTAAAGTGCCTCAGCAGGCAGCTGACCAATACCAGCTGTTGTACCACTTGATGAACCCCTATGGCAAGCAGGCAACCCTGCCCCATAGGGGGGACGCCTAGCAGGGTCCTGTTCACCAGGGCCGCCTAGGTCACCCAGTACCCCTTGGGCAGGTCCAAGGGGTAGGTTGTGGCTTCCAGCAAGGGGGGTTGGTTGGAGTCTGTTTTCATACATCTGCGTGCCCTATGCCCAATAAAATCTGTTTTGATTTTTTCAACACCATGGAATTTCGTTATGCACACCTTCATAGGTGGGCATGGGATGTATCTCACATTCTTTCTCCACTAGGGCGTATGCCTTGGTGGATTGGCCTTGAGCTCAGTGGCTCAGGTGCCCCCATTCAAGTGGAGGGTCAAAGCTCCCTTGACAGGTGGTTACCCAGGACCACAGTTCACTGTGGCTCTCCTGGGCCACCTGGCCTCACTGTTCAGTGGCAGTAAAGGCATGGGTGCTGACATGTTGTCTAGTACAATGTGCTCAGCACAGGTGCAGGATGAAATATTCCTGTCACTCGTCACCAGGACTTTAGTCACCCATGTGCAGGGCAGGGGTGGCTGGTCCTCACACGTTGTGCAGGTGCAACGTGGCCAGGTCCAGGATGTCATAGTCCTGTCACCTGTCATTAGGACTTCAGCCCCCTCTGTGCAGGGCAGGGGTGGCTGGTCCTCACATGTTGTGCAGGTACAACATGGACAGTGCAGGGTGCAATAAACCTGTCTACTGTCACTACTCAGGTTGCAGGTAACCTGAGCTCAGTTGACCCAGCCTGGCTGGGTATTTTTTCTCTGAGTGGGCGATGATGATGGAACAACATGGAACCTCTTAAACGGTTACCTTGGCATTTTTACAATGGCTCTCTTGGCTGGTGATGCACTCCCTGGATAGGCAGACAGGCATAGCTATCTCCCTTGTGAGCTCGCGAGGAGGAGGAACTCCCCGGGCATGTTGAGCTAAACGTGATGCCATCACAAGTATTGCACGAGTTCTGGGGCCCATCTTTTTCAGTCCAGATGTTGCAGTATGGGTGTCAGTTGCTCAGCACCTCAGTCAGCTTGGAGTCAGTCTCCTAGCAGGGTCAGGCTTGAAGTCGCTAGCCTTCAACCTGAAAGGAAAACATAATGGGAGTTAGATGAGATGCTTCACTAGGAGTTAATTTGAAGCCCCCGTAACCTGTCCGGTAACTTCGACGCCCCCGTAACCTGCCCGGTAACTTCGACGGGCCAGGTTACGGGTCCGTATTCGTTGGCGGTTTGGGTTACCGGACCGGTTACGGTACCATTCGGAATATTGGCCCCGAGATTCGGTACGGCCCAGTAACTGGGCCGGTTATGTTTACGGGGGCGTGAACGGCTTCGGTTCAGGTTACGTTGGGGTATACGGGACGGGTCAGGTAGTGGTTACGGCGCCATAGCTGCCCCAATATTAGGCACTGGGGTGGTTACGGAGCCGTTATCGTTAACTGGATCGTAAACCGCGACATAGCTGGCAGCTCAGCTTGTTCGTTATAATATTCCCGAAAACGTTAGTGTTTTCGTTTTTTGAGTTTCGCTTTTAATTGTCCGGCATTGACGTGAATAAATATGGGGGTGCGAAATCCGTCTGTTTCTTGCTTCATGCAATGCATATCTTTGTCGTCAGATAATCAGCTCTTTAGGCTATGCCCGACCTTCCTATACTGCCAGCCTGCGGCAATGAGCCAGCAGAAGATATGGCGTGCCCAAGATTCCGCGCGAAGGCCGCTAATGGTCTTCCGGATGTGCAGTAAGTGCGGTAAAAGCTGCGAAAATTGCTTATAATGCCTGTAGGAAGCTCTTTGCGACAGTGTTTCCAAGCGAGTTCATTGTTCTTTTGACGCCAGATACAAAAGGCAAAGGGGGGCATCGTTTTTATTAGTCGGCAGTGCGGTTTCGAGAAGTGATGAGTCGGGCAGACGACCTCGCCACGACACCCTCGGCCCAAGCTTCGCATATCCCGGCAGCCATAAAGAAGCGCAGATTAAGCCAGGTGAGCGAGCCAGAGGGCCCAGAATCGTTGCTAACGCAAGGCAGCTTCTAAAAGGGTAGAAAGCTGGGTTGTTAAGACTTTCTCAAGAGCATGGTGCAGTGGTTATTGCCACCTTGTCCAGAGATTTGCCCTTGTCTTTCTGATTTAAAGACTGTTTTAAAGAGGGATGGGAGAACGTTTCCAACGTTGTAGCTTATTCATTACTGTGAAGAAAGAGCCTTTTCAGTTGCTGACAATGAGATGGAAACTGTCTCATGCAAATTAACCAGGCAATGCAAGTGATGCAAGGTGAGGCCATGCATGGCTGATATTGCCTTCATGCGTGAGTTGAGCAGGAGACTGGCTGGGTGTGTGGCTGGCTAGGTGAGCGGGGCGTGTATGGGGTGTTGCAATGGTGAGGGCATGCGAGGCGGGCACATGCCTGGCTGGTTTGGGTGTTGGGTAGTTAGGTGGTTCGGTGATTGTGTTGTTGAGTGGTTAGGTGGTTAGGTGGTTGTATAGCTGGGTGATTGGTTGTTTGGTTGTTTGATTGCCCAGAGAGCCTTGGGTGGGAGGCTTGGGCTATAGATGCTTCAAGGGATGCCTAGGCGTGGGTGGGTTCAATGGCAGGTGGGTGGCTGATAGGTGGATGCTTTGGTAAATGGCTGGCTGCGTAGGTGGGAGCACAGGCAGTTGGAGAGGGTGGGTGGCTGGCTGGCTGGTCATGGTGGGTGGATGAGTGCAAGGGCGGTCGGTTATTGGCAGACGCCCAGGTGGCTGGGTGATGATAGGCTTTGGGGACTTTGAAGTGGGTGGGTTGTTGGATGCATGAGTGAAACAACTGCACGTTTTTGAGGGTGGTGTGTTGGTGGTTGGTTGGTTAGGGATGTATGTGTGTGTGTGGGTTGGTGGGTGGGCCATTGGTGGCTGGTGGCTGGTGGATGTGTAGATGACTAGATGTGGGTGGGTGGGCGAAGGGACGGGTAGATGGACGGGTGGGCGCACAGATATGGATGTGTGGATGGGTTTATGGTTGGGACCGACTCACCTATCATGGGTGAAGGGCTGTGCAGGTTTGGGGTGAGGTAAGTGCCGGGGTGCTGGCTGAGAAAATGCATGTGTGGGTGGGTCAGTGGGTATAAGGGTGTGGGGGCAGTGAATGGTTGAGTGGGTAGGTGCGTGGGTGGGTCAACTGTGGGTGGCCGGACGGGTGCATATGGGGCCAGCTGGCTGGGTGTTTAGGTGGTTGGGTGGTTGGGTGGTTGGCTCATTGGATGGGGGAATGCCTGCTTATTACCTAGTTGGTGTGTGGGTTGCGCAGGTGCCTTGGTGGGTGGGTGGATGTCCAAGTGGGTTGGTAGGTGGTTGGGTGCCTAGGTGCACGCATGGTTGTATAAGTTGGGTAAGCACGTGCGCGGCTGGCTTGGTGGGTGGGTCACTGGGTGGGAGGACAGGTGGCTGTCTGGGTGCACGGGCGCGCGAGTGTGTGAGCAGTTGTGTGGGTGGGTGGCCAGGTGGCTGCATGGGTGGGCGACTGCATGGGTGGCTTGGTGCGCACAAAGTGCAAGAGATGGAGACATGGGATATGCCAATGCCATATCATGTGAGCATACGTGGATGCCAGGTGACATGTGCCAGCGTTGGGGTCATTGCACCTTGATATGCTCGCTCGGCATATTCTCGACATGTATTACTGTACACGCAGTGTATATCATGCATGGTGCGTGTTGGTAGCATTCAAATGGCTGTGTTAGTGATGTGGCATGTATTATTCACCTTTCCTTCCCATTTTGCAATGTGCCAAGTAGTTTAGAGGCACGGTGTCATGGGGTATACATATGGACATGCACTGCAAATCACAGCTTTGTGGCATACTGGCAATGCCTACCTTACATGATGGATTCTGCTAGCAATGGTCACCACTCAGGCATTCACATGCACCAAGGTTTTGCACACTGTTTGTACTAGTCATTCTTGAGTTGCCTGCAAAGATTTAAATGATGCGCCCCAGCTTGGAGAATGTTTTGGTGGGTAATGTTGTTAAAATTGTGGGTAAAAAAGCAAAAAATGGTGACAATTGCTGGCAAATGTCACCATTTTGGGCTCTGCATGATCTGAATTTCTGCTCATGACTTGTTGAGACCTTGCTTCAGGTGCTGGCATGATGGCAATAAGTTTTGGTGGCATTCTGACATTATTTGGGTTAAATATTGATTTTAAATGGCCATTAATGACAAATGCTAGCAAAATTTTGCTAGCATTTGTCACCAACTAGGGCTCCAAATGGCGTAGAACTTTGTACAAGGTCAGAACAACTATTATTCATCACCACTGCAAAGTTACAGCATAATCTGAGATCAACTATTGTTTCTATGCAAGTGCAAGTGGTTTAGGTGGCCAGTTTTGGCCTTGGATCTTGAGTTAACTTAAGCAGGGAGTACCATGTAAACTTAACATTTTGACTCAACTACTCCACCACTAGCCAGACACATCCCGGGGAGTGGTGGGATCCAATCCTAGGTCAATCGGACAATAAACTTGCCATGGGCCATAATTTATGTAAAAAAAAGGCCATTTCAAGGTGTTGTGTCCATTGGCCATGTTTGTTGCCCATGTCAGTTAGCGCAGTTTAGGATGTGTTGTTTTGTTGTTTAGCTGGCTGTGTTGGCATAGGCCTTACACTCTAACCCAGGGGAAACAAAGAAAATGCTTGTTAGGCATGTGAGTGCTACCATCAGTGTTCACATGGTTGCCATGCACCCAGTGCATTGTCGTGTCTGCCTCAGCATCTGCCGGTTCACCATGCGTTGATTTATGCCTTGTTCCCCCGCTCCGCATTCGTTGGCATTCCGTTTTGGCGTTGCCGTTGAATACAGGTGAGGGAATGCAAAGAACCGCTTGACTTCTCTGCAGCATCAGCAAAGTATGATGTACATGGCAACCCATGGAAGCGTGCGGCGGGGGCAAAATATATGCTACAGGGATTGAGAAAATGGCATCAACAAAATCGCACGCTGTGGAAGAGCCTTAAAGTGGTAAAACAACGCCACAATGGAGGTGTGACCAGTCGGCTTCAGGGAAGAGTAGCGGTGAGTCACTCTCTTATTTTAGTTGGCGGCAATTCATTGCTGTGATGCAGGCTGCCATGCCAGCAGTCTTCCCTAATGTGTATGGTAGGAGTACAAGACTAAGGCAGTTATGTTGCTGGCCTCTGCACTGACCCTCCCGCTACATTGTTGGTAATGTTGCTGCTTGGTTGGCTTTCCTTTGACGTGCATATCGTCCAATTCTGTGATGCAGATTGAACGCCTAAGCAGCCACATCTATATCTGGAGCAAGGCATGAACGGCAGCAGAAAAGAGAGAGGAAGAGAGGGAAAGAGAGGCTGCGGAGAAGCGCGAGGAACAGCTAAGATGCAAGAGGCAACGGGTGGAGGAACATGGCAACGAAGCCAGCGGTAGTGGGAGCTGCGAGCGAGCACGTCAACTGCGGTGGATGCACACGTGGGGGAGGCACATGCGGGGCAAGCATGTGTAGGCCTGCAAATCGTGCCAGGGCCCACCGTGATTGCAATTGCCGAGTTCCTGCTGAAGCGAGCACTGGCCTCCTTTCCGCAGTTGGCAGCCAAGGACACGACAATCACGCTTGTGGAGAGTTTGTGTAAGGAAGAACCTGGACTCGGCATCGGGCAGTCCAGCGGTGGACCTGCTGAACAACACAGCCTGTGCCCTTGCGAATGCCGCGCTGCAGTTGGTCTCCAACTCCGTCCATCCATGTTGATGGCAAGGTTAGTTGTGCCACATTTTCTTCCTGTTTTGGGTATGACGCATCAATAATTGCCCCTTGTATGTACGGGTGCGGTCGATTGACCTCCCTCCAGCAACATTGCAACATCCGTTACTGACGTCCACTGCGGCGGATGCGTTCCTCCAGCATGTTAGTTGCCTTGTGAGCTGTAATTGTGCAGGGTGTCGTCAGTACATCCGATGAGAAGGATAACAAGGAGCTCAAGTGTCAGTGGTGTTGCCTGGTTGATGGCGCGCGTAATATCCATGCATCAGCATATGGTCCCAAACACACTCAAACGGCTGGCCGAGTCGCTGGGAGAGGCAGTCCACATGCAGTTGGAGAGGGTGGGTGGGTGGGGTGGCGGGAGGGAGGGAGGGAGAGGGAGGGAGGGAGGGAGGGAGGGAGAGGGAGGGAGGGAGGGAGGGAGGGAGGGAGGGAGGGAGGGAGGGAGGGAGGGAGGGAGGGAGGGAGGGAGGGAGGGAGGGAGGGAGGGAGGGAGGGAGGGAGGGAGGGAGGGAGGGAGGGAGGGAGGGAGGGCGGGTGGGTGGGTGGTTATGGTGGGTGGATGGGTGCAAGGGTGGTTGCTTATAAGTGAATCGCCAGGTGGCTGGGGGATCGACGGGGTTTGGGAACTCCTAGGTGGGTGCATTGTTGGATGCCTGAGTGAAACTGTTGCATGGGCTGGAGGATTTGCACCGTTGGTTTGTGGCGGGTGGATGTGTAGCTGTGATTAGAAGTGGGTGGGGTGAGCGATGGGGAAGGTAGATGGGTGGGTGGGTGCACGGATATGGGTGGGTGGGTGGTTTTGTAGTTGGGATCGACTCACCTATCGCGGGTGGAGGGCTGTGCATGTTAGGGGTGAGATGGGTGGGTGACTGGCTGAGAGGATGTGGATGTGTGAGGGTGAGTGGGTGCAGGTCGGTGGGTATAAGGGTATGGGGGGAAAGAGTGGTCGAGTGGGAAGGGGCGTGGGTGGGTCAGGGGTGGGCGGCCTGGTGGGCACACATGGGGCCAGCTGGCTGGGTGGTTAGGTGGCTGCGTGGTTTTAGTAATGGGTGCCTGGATAAAAGGATGGGTGAATGCCTCCTTATTGCCTAGGTGGGTAGATTGCATATCTGGCTAGCTGGGTGGGTGGATGTCCCAGTGGGTGGGTATGTGGCTGGGTGCCTGGGTGCACGAGTGGTTAGATAGGTTGGTTTAGTAGGTGCGTGGCTGGCTGGCTGGGTCACCGGGTGGGTGGACCAGTGGGTGGCTGGGTACTCAGGTGCGCAAGTGTATGAGTACTTGTGTGGGTGGGCCAGGTGGATGCATGGGTGGGTGACTGCATGGGTGACTCGGTACGCACAAAGGGCAACGGATATCAAAGAGACAACCAGAGCAACGGATATAGACATGGGGATATGCCAATGCCTTGGGGTGAGCATACGTGGATGCCAGGTGACATGTGCCAGCCTGTCGCAGTTATACTATACCTTGGCGTTTGCTTGGCGTGTCGTTGCCAATAATTTCACACAGGATGTACATGGTACGTGTTGGTAGCAATCACATGGCTGTGTTAGTGAGTGATGTTGCATGTATTGTTCAGCTTTCTTTCCCATTTTGCAATGTGCCAAGGTTCTTAAGTAGTTTAGAAGTATGGTGTCATGGGGTATACATCAAGGAGACAACCAGCGCAGGCCAGAAATCGGGAGAATCCGGACCATGGTAGCTCACATGCATGTGCACTGCACATCACACATTTGTGGCATACTCGCAATGTCTACCTTACATCTTGCATTCTGTTAGGAACAGTCGCGCCACTCAGGCATTCACATGCACCAGGGTTTCGCTCACTGTTTGTGCTGTAGTCATCGTTAAATCAAAAATCTTTACAAAGCCTGGCAATTGTCATAATGTTGGGCTCCTTATGACATGAGATTTTGCACACGAAGTTTTGCGACCATGCTTCAGATGCTTGCATGATGACGACCAGTTTTGGTTGTAATATGACATGGTGGTGCAGGTGCCCTGGTGCACCTAGAGCAGTGGTAGCTTACATTCCCACCCTTGCATGAAGTAGCCTAGAATGTATTAAAAGCCATATGCCCCTTCTCAGGGATATTAAAAAATTAAATTAAATTATAACATGCCTCCGTGGGGAGGTCATGTAGCACATATTTCATGATGGATGGGGTGGAGGAAGCCGCGTGATCGAACTATCCTAACTCTATCTAGAAAAGCCTAACTACACTACTCATCAAAACGCCTCCTCCGCTTGGGGGAGGTGGCTTGCCCACAGGGTCGGGCGTGTGTGCCTTGACAATCTTCTTCCACCGCTCCTTGTCCTGCATGGCAGTCCAAAGACGGGAGAGAGAGTGGATGCGGTACTCAAACTGGGCTGGGACCACTAGGTCGTCCAGCAACATCTGGGTATAGGTCATGGCATGTTTCCCTACCTTTTTAGGAATGTTCTTGGGGCCAGGCCAGGTCAAAATGTGCCGCCCCGGTTGGCCGAGCCGCTGGGGACCGGCCAGACCAAGGGCGGTGTCGACCTGGCTGGTGCGAGCAAGATGTCCTACAAATGCTATCCTACGCTGTCTAATCTCGTCCGAAATACGCGGCATACCGTGATACAAAGACTCTAAGGACCTACGCTGAGAAAACCCGACATTCAGGACCTGTCGGAGCATCCGGGTTACCGTGCCGTCTAGCTTGGCTGCCAGTGTTGCCGTGAGTGTCCATGCCTCGGCGCCATACGTGAGCACCGTGAGGACGAGGACCTTGAAGAGCATGCGCTTGCGGTGCTCGTCCAGGCCCTTGGAGCGCCAGTAGGTGTTGAGCGAACGGAGCTTGGCCCAGGAAAGGCCGATGCGGGTGTCCACATCGTCGGCAGTGTCCGGAAGCCAACTCCCCAACAGCTTGAAGCGGTCGCGGAGTGGGACCTCCGTCCCGTCTAGCAGGCGCGGCAGCGGTGGGCGACTGGAGGCCCCAATCACCATCGCCTCAGTTTTGACACTAATCTCCAACCCCACCGCCCTCGCCTCCAGGCCCAGACAGTCCAGCCAGGTCTGAATGTGCTCGGGGCGCGCGATGAGGGTGGTGTCGTCCGCGTAAATCAGGTCAGCCAGGCGGTAACCCGTGCTAACCCCGCCGTGCCCACGCTCGTTAAGGATGTCCAAGCCTGGCTCGAACCCCTTAAGAGCAGTAAAGCGCGCACGTGCCTGGCGCATGACGTGGTCCACGACAATAATGAACAGGTATGGAGACAGGACACAACCTTGCCACACCCCGTGGTGAAGGGGGAATGGTGGGGTGGTGCCTTCCGCAGTCCGCACTACTGCCTGTGAGCCCTCATACAGTCGGCGAATGGCAGCAATAAACGCTGGTGGCACGCGGTCCAGAGCTAGGATGGCCCAAAGAGCCTCCCAGAGGACCGTGTCAAAGGCCTTGATATAGTCAACAAAAATGAGGACCAGCGGCAAACTGTCAGGGGGAAGGCGACGCACCTCCTCCATCAACCGGCGCGCGACAAACACAGCCATGACAGTGTTACGACCACTACGGAAACCCATCTGAGACTCACCCAGGTGTGGGTCCAGCGCGGCGCGGAGCCTGTGCAGCATCATGCGCATGAAGACCTTCAGCGCGGCGCTCTGGAGGCAGACACCCCGGTAGTTACCGGGGTCAGCAGCAGAGCCCTTCTTGTACAGCATGACGCGGATGGCCGTCTGCCACTCAGCAGGCGGAGGCTCGTCAGAGAGCAGGACACGGTTGCAGAACGCCAGCAGGAGATCCCTAGCCCTCAGGGATATGTGCTACATTTACTCCCAACGGAGTGATGTTGATAACTAATTAATTAATTAATGACATCATATTAATTTTTAAAATCATTATTGATAGCAACACTACCTTGTTAGCATTTGTTACCATTCAGGGCTCCAAATGCCCTGAGGCGTTGTACAAGGTCTGAACAACCGTAATTCATTGTGGCTGTTAAGTTCCAGCTTCGTCGGGCATAATTCGTCTAACTATCTAAGTGCAAACGTTGTTTGGAAGGGACTCATTTTGGCCTTAATTAAGGATCTGGAGCAGGAGCACGTATTCCATGGACTGATGGGGGTGGGTGCATTAGAACTGAGCCGCGAAGACTAGCTGATCTCACTCTAATCTTATATACAAAGTTGTCTCCTTGATAATATACAAAGTTGTCTCTCTTAATACAAAATCCTAACTACTCTACTCAGTCACGCACCCCTTCCTCCTGGCGTGGGGGAGGGGGGCTCTTACATCGCCATGCGTCCAGGCATGATTTGTCTCGCTTCATGTACCATGATTGCCTTTAATTTGACCGTTAATTAACTAATTAATTAATTAATTAAGAACATCCATCCATCCATCCATCCATCCATCCATCCCTCCCTCCCTCCCTCCCTCCCTCCCTCCCTCCCTCCCTCCTCCCTCCCTCCTCCCTCCCTCCCTCCCTCCCTCCCTCCCTCCCTCCCTCCCTCCCTCCCTCCCTCCCTCCCTCCCTCCCTCCCTCCCTCCCTCCCTCCCTCCCTCCCTCCCTCCCTCCCTCCCTCCCTCCCTCCCTCCCTCCCTCCCTCCCTCCCTCCCTCCCTCCCTCCCTCCCTCCACGATGAAATTTGGTCGGGTAAATTGCAATAGACTCGCCTTTTGATGACGAACACGCCGATCTAATTTTTGGCAGCCATCGCCCAGGATTTCGCAAGTTATCGCCAGCGGCCTGCCCAGCAGATCTCGCTATTTTTCTGCACATTATGGCGGCACCACGCACGTGATCAGTGTGCCTGCGCCCCCTGCCCTCGTCTAGGTGCTATTAAACGTAGCTATGGAGGTCCCCGCATCGTCTTCAGCTCTTGCCGCCGATTCTATTGATGCCCAGATTGCTGCAAACAAAATCGCCCACGACATTGTCGTCGCCAAGAACGCCGCTAACAAGCGATCCAAGACTTCGGAAGCAACTTCGGAAGCAACTCCGATAGCTGCTGAAACCTCCTTGCCGGACGCCATTTCTTCCTCATTCTACATGCCAGGCCAGCGTTTGAGCCTGGCAGACATCGATACCTTACTCGCCTACAATGACGCCGCTGTGACAAGCGTGCTGAAGCTCCGCAACGACAACGACGCCCCGATTCGCCACCCTAAGAGCGGCCAGGTTATGGAGGCTGCTTCGGATGAATGGCCTCATTGGGATGAGCGCCAGCGTCGGCTTGCCTGTCTTATTTCGTGCTGCCCTGAACTTGTCGAGCTGCCGGCGACGACCATCGCCATCTTGTGTAAGTTAGGGTCTTAGGGGCAGTGCAGCTTGTCTGGACGATGATTACTCTGATGATTACTCTGATGATTACGCATGATTACGCATGATTACGCATGATTACGCATGATTACGCATGATTACGCATGATTACACCGGTATTACATAGGAAGGAGTGACTATGTACTCCACCCTATGTACTCCAAGAGTACATAGGGTGGCACACTATGTACTCCAAGAGTACATAGTGTGGAGTACATATGATCCGGGATTTCCGAATAGGGGACTGCCGACGCGGTGAGACACGCCCGTATTACATAGGAAGGAGTGACTATGTACTCCACACTATGTACTCCAAGAGTACATAGGGTGGCACACTATGTACTCCAAGAGTACATAGTGTGGAGTACATATGATCCGGGATTTCCGAATAGGGGACTGCCGACGCGGTGAGACACGCCCGTATTACATAGGAAGGAGTGACTACCTATGTAATCCACACTATGTACTCCAAGAGTACATAGGGTGGCACACTATGTACTCCAAGAGTACATAGTGTGGAGTACATATGATCCGGGATTTCCGAATAGGGGACTGCCGAACTCGAGGCCCCCAGAGTACTAACTAGGCTGACTATGTACTCGAGTCACGACGCAGTGAGATACATACGCCAAGCCGCCCGAAGCAGATCTCTGCATGCGCCACGTGTAACGAGGGTTCTGCTTGCGAATTCGAATTGCGATGAGCCGTTGCAGACGCGCCGCCTAGATGTTTGAATTTCATCAACGAGCCTTGAACGAGCTGGTAAAGTTTGCCTGCCCTTGCATCACCTTGCGCTGGCTATGCCGATTGCAGTCCAGCCGACTGATAGTGGTGCGAGAATAAGCGCCCCCCTAAACCCGCATGCTCACGATGCTTGAAGAAAAAAAAGCAAAAGGCGCACTAGGATGCATGACAAGCCCTTTTGGAGCCCCAGTTTAGCATGATTCGGTCATCCGTTTCCAGCCATCGGCAGCGCCAACTCCGATACAGCTTACTATGGCGTAGTCGGTAGCCAGCTACACCGCTTTTCTTGCCTTTGTTACTACATGCAAACTTCAATTCGTTACATCGTGCGCCTGCGGCATATTTAAGAAAGCGGCTGCAAGCGCACCTTGCTGAGCCAGGTACACAATGTCTTCAGTCAGCGACCGCGTATGCATGCCACGTTTAGTCGCATCGAGTCGCGTAGACAATGCGTTCCGGATTAAATTGTTCACCGTTCAATTGCTCAGCGCTGCCTGAATGCAGCGCGCTTTATTACTGATTCTGTCCTCTTTGCATGCATTGCAGTGGATTGTATGTTATTTTCACGTTGTCCATCTTTCCACTCGCTTTCATTGTTTACCAGATACCAAAAGTCTCCCACGAGGTAGGCGACACTTCAATCTCGCTTATTTTACACCTGGCACACCTGGGCTTCTCTGTATGTGCCGATGCCCATCGTAAGTTGTTGAACGTTTTTTGCCCTCCATGGTTTCCAATTTTACTAGGAGTTCTTAGGAGCTCTCTCTCCATTGACTTCTCTGTCTCTTTTGCTTTGGCCATGCCATGTTAGGGTAATGTCTTCCTTGCTGCCATGCTAGCGGGCCCACATGCTTGTTCCTTGTCAAAGTAGGGAGGCTCGCGGGGTAGGTGGCTGGTCATGCTTGTACCTTATCAAGGGAGGGGCCCACGTAGGGTAGGTTGGTGGGCATGCGTGTACCTTGTCAAGGGAGGGATTCACGTATGGTAGGTGGGTGCACGAGCTTGGTCCTTGTCAAGAGGCACATACGTAGGGTAGGTGAGTGCACGTGCTTGTTACTGGTCAGGGGAGGCATGGATGTGGGGTAGGCATGTGCACGTGCTTATTCCTTGTCAAGGGAGGGACGCACGTAGTGTAGGTGAGTTCATGTGCTTGTTCCTTGTCAAAGGAGGGGTGCACACAGGGTGGGTGGGTGCACGTGCTCGTTCCTTGTCAAGGGAGGCATGCATGTGGGGTAGGCATGTGCACGTGCTTGTTTCATGTCAAGGGAGGGATGCAGGTAGGGTAGGTGGGTGGGCTTGCTTGTTCCTTGTCAAGGGAGGGATGCACGTGCGGTAGATGAGTGCACATGCTTGTTCCTTGTCAAAGGAGGGGGGCATGTGGAGTAGGAATGTGCACATGGTTGTTCCATGTCACAGGAGGGGTGCAGGTAGGGTAGGTGGGTGGGCATGCTTGTACCTTATCAAGGGAGGGGCGGACATCGGGTAGGTGGGTGCACGTGCTTGGTCCTTGCCAAGGGAGGGATTCACGTACGGTAGGTGAGTGCACATGCTTGTTCCTTGTCGAAGGAGGGGGGCACTTAGGGTAGGTGGGTGCACGTGCTTGTTGCTTGTCAAGGGAGGGATTCACGTATGGTAGGTGGGTGCACGTGCTTGTTCCATGTCACAGGAGGGATGCACGTAGGGTAGGTGGGTGCACGTGCTTGTTACTGGTCAGGGGAGGCATGGATGTGGGGTAGGCATGTGCACGTGCCTATTCCTTGTCAAGGGAGGGACGCGCGTAGTGTAGGTGAGTTCACGTGCTTGTTCCTTGTCAAAGGAGGGGTGCACACAGGGTGGGTGGGTGCACGTGCTCGTTCGATTCTTGTCAAGGGAGGCATGCATGTGGGGTAGGCACGTGCACGTGCTTGTTCCTTGTCAAAGGAGGGGTGCACACAGGGTGGGTGGGTGCACGTGCTCGTTCGATTCTTGTCAAGGGAGGCATGCATGTGGGGTAGGCACGTGCACGTGCTTGTTCCTTGTCAAAGGAGGGGTGCACATAGGGTAGGTGGGTGCACGTGCCCGTTCGATTCTTGTCAAGGGAGGCATGCATGTGGGGTGGGGCATGTGCACGTGCTTGTTCCTTGTCAAGGGAGGGACACAACAGGGTATGTGGGTGGTTTTGCTGGTTCCTCGCCATGGGAGGGACGTAATAGGGTAGGTGAGTGCACGCATCATTTTTTTCCTTATTCTCAGCCCATCAACTAGAACTTTCAGCTGCCAGTCCTCACTACTCTACGACCGTAACTGCATTCGGGTTCATGTTAAATACGTTGCGTTTCTCTTGGACGGCATGGAAGATGCTGTCATTTTCAAGAGAGGGATGCACGTACGTATTGGTGGTGGTGCACGCATCGTCCCTTTTCTTACTAGTTGCCTGTGTACTAGAAATTTCAACTGCTATTCCTCGCTACCGTATGGCCGTAACTGCATTCGGGGCATTTTGCGTTTTCTATGAGTGCGTGGCAGTTGCTGTCTTACTTGGACAAAGGCGGAATGAACTGCAGGCAATCCGGAATGATTAAGACGGGAAGTTGGTCAACTCGCACCAAAAGCGGAGCCGCCATATGGACGGCGGTACCTTTCAAATCAACATGGGCGATTACCCCTGGCCGAGCGGACTTGAGGGTGACAACAGCTTCAAGACGCCACCCTCATCGGCCAAGGTTCTACTGCCGTAACGGCTTGATTTATTACCTAAGATGTTCCGTGAACTTCATGTGCGTCATCTCCACGATTTCATCATGAAGCCCACGTTGACAACATCGGATGGAAGTGATTCGTGCAATTGATTATTAATGACTTCTTAAAAATTTTAATGAAATGCCTAATTCAAAAATGCATCTTGAAAAGCAACATATCATGCAAGCCACTCACCATAGCCGGGGTCAATGCATTTTAGAATTCGGGGCCATAACCCGGACAGGCTGCGTTGTAGGCATGGGTTACTATTTTCCAGGTAAAAAAAAAAAAAAAAAAATTGTAGGCATGGGTTACTATTATTACTGGGGCATAACCGGCCCCGTAACCACCGCAGTAGCCAGGGTTAACTACTGGGCCGTAACTACTGCAGGTTACGGGACGGTTGACGGACCCGTAACCAGGCCAGTAGCCAGGCCCGGTTATCAGAACTGGTCCCGTAACCATGCCGGTAACCCATCCCGGTTCTCAGAACTGGTCCCGTAACCATGCCAGTTTACCGCCCGGTAACTTCTACTTGGGCCGTAACCATGACCGTAACCCAGATAGGTTACGGGCATGGTTACGGCTCCGGTAAAAGTTACCGCCCAGTAAACGTTCCGGTAACTATTACCGCCCGGTAACCATTACCGGCCGGTATTTAGTCTGTCGCGTTTAAGGTTACCGGCCGGTAACCTGGCCGGTAACCTGAAACGTACATGGTTACTGGCCAGTAACCGCCCCGGTAACCTCAACCGGGGCGTTTACGCCCCGTAAAATTAACTCCTAGTGTTAGGCTGACACACGGATTTCCGGCCTGCGCGCCGCGTATTGCCTACCGCGGCTGAGCGGGACACCTCAGTACAGTACGGCAGGGTGTACGGTACTGAGGTGTCATGTGGACCGATGTGCGGTTAGTGCCAGACTGTGCCTAGACTCTAGCTCGACCCGCCAGACCCGGGTTATCCGGTTCTGGACGGGCCGAGTGTAGTCGATGCTAGTGACGTGGTCGCATGGCATTGCAGTGTACAGTTGTCCACTGGCGAGGTGCTGCAGGTAGCACCGCCATAGGCATATAGGCGTAGCACTGGGGAGTGCCGCAGCACCCGAGTTTGCCCAGACGTTCCATTCTGAGCCCTCAGCTTCCATTGCTCTCTCATTGTATTATTACTAATACAATCATCATTCGCTTTCAGCTTCAGCAGTTGTTCGTCGTCCCTAGTCTCCATCCAACTGGCGGCAGCGCCAGCCGGCGACATCCGCAGCAAGGGGCGTAAACGCCTGGTGTATGACGTAAGTGTATGACTTACGGGGTCACTTTGCTGCTCAACTAGGTTTAATGGGTGGTGGCCTGTGTTATATTGTGTGGACTAAAAACGATATGGTAAAGCCTTGCTGTTCTTCCTTGTGCCCTTTGCAACATCATGCATTATATATCCATGCTGTTGTATGCATTACATTCTACACTTGCTCACTGTCATGTATGTGTGTACGCTTGCAATTGGACTTGCTCGTGGTGTCAATGCGCAGTTCCTCCTTCGCAAGTTCAAGCACTGGAACGTGGACACGATGAAGCAGCGAAAGGTCCTGATTGACCATGTCGGCCTTGTGGTAGACTCCGTGTGGGAAGCTGAGGCTGACATGAGGGCCAAATCAGATAGCGGCCTCGTGGCGAGGAAGTTTCTGACCAGTGCCGCTGACGCAGCCAAGTTCGATGCAGACCTGGACGACCTCATTGAGGAGGAAGCACTGGACGAGTGCTGATAAATGGCATTAGCGGAAGACAATAATGACTATCCACAACTTGTGCACGGTATACAATGGCATCAGGCCATGCCTTGGCTGGACCCCAAGTCCAGACTTACCACCAGCTGGTAATGTTACGCTAGGTGGAACCTTGTATTATGCATGGCAGGACCTTGAAGACATTGATGATGATACTGCCTTTGAATACTCTGTGTTTTTCTGATGTGAGCCAATGATGCTATGTGTTTTATCATGGTGGGCCGCACCTTGTCTTTTACACTTACACTTATGGTTCTCTGAATAAATTATTTTTATATCATATGTATGTGCATAATAAATTGTTAGAGACTGTCTACATCAAATCCTGCATTTTGAGATCCATAACCAAGACGGTAACTAGTTATGGGTTTGGTTACTGGGCCATAACCATGGCAGTAACCAGGCCTGTTTACGGGGCAATAACTAGTAGTGGTTACTGGCCTGGTTACGGGCCAGTAACCAGGCCCGTAACCTGCCCCAGTACATAATACCGGACCAGTAACCATGGCAATAACCAGGACCGTTTACGGCGCCGTAACTAGTAATGGTTACTGGCCAGGTTACGGGCCCGTAACCAGGACAGTAGCCATGCCCGAGACTGGCCCGTAACCTATGCTGATGCCAAATACCGGACCCGTAACCATGCCAGTAACCATGCCCGTTTACGGGTCAGTTACTTGTACAGGTTACGGGCCAGTTACCGGTCCCGTAACCAGGCCAGTAACCCATCCCGGTTATCAGAACTGGTCCCGTAACCATGCCGGTAACCCATCCGGGTTCTCAGAACTGGTCCCGTAACCATATCAGTTTACCGCCCGGTAACTTCTACTTGGGCCGTAACCATGCCCGTAACCCAGATAGGTTACGGGCATGGTTACGGCTCCGGTAAAAGTTACCGCCCAGTAAACGTTCCGGTAACTATTACCGCCCGGTAACCATTACCGGCCGGTATTTAGTCTGTCGCGTTTAAGGTTACCGGCCGGTAACCTGGCCGGTAACCTTAAACGTACATGGTTACCGGCCGGTAACCGCCCCGGTAACCTCAACCGGGGCGTTTACGCCCCGTAAAATTAACTCCTGGAGTTAATATTGCCTGGCAAGCAATATTATTCTGCTAAACTACTTGGCTTGTAGAGATTCTACTTCCGGTTACTACAATCCAGAAACGGGTTCATTCTGATGAGTATTGCTCGAGATGTGAGCAAGATACTGTTCTACTACATTCTACTTGGATTCAGTGATTCTACGGTGGTTCTTCAAGTGACGTGTGGCATACGACGTCTTGTCACAGTGTACGATAGGACATTTAGTCTCCGACACTGCGGTCTATTCAATGCTATTGATTAGACGTAACAAATAGTGACAGGACTTGTGCGACAGGACACTGATGTGACTATTTATGGATAACGAGTCGAGATCTGCTGGTCCAGAGTGAAGGACAGCAATATTGTGAGATGATCTGTCCTATCAGTCATCTGGATGTGACTGCGTCACAATTAGTATATAACGAGCAGGACGCTGCCACTTGGTAGCACCACTTTCCCTGCACCTGTGTCCTCGCACCTTCGGCGACGGTTCTCACGTGCCTCGTGCGTTCTGTGCTGGTAGCCATAACCAGCAACGTAAACCTATTGATTAATATAACTACTTCCTCTGTAGATATTAATCAGTGCAGGCTGAACCACAGTTCAGCCACAGTTTCGTTAACTCGAATTACAAGCGAGTTCGTAATCTACTGATTACGGCATTGATTTCTGGTGTCGGCAATTTTTACGGTGTTTTTCCATTATATGGGAAACACGCGTGAATATCGTGAGCCATCTCCCGAGCGTGCGTCGGCTCCATCGTCTTCAGGTTTTAATTTCAACGTTCAACGTACGGCGTCAACTGCTGCGCTGCATTCGCGTGCTGTTCAACCTTCGCTGTCTCAAGCGCTCGTCAGCCGGCCGCCAGTTTCTAACGATCTGCATCAGTTCGTCGACGACCTTACTCAAGATTTGGAAATCCTGTCGGAAAATTCCCATATTTTCCGAAGGCTTGCAGCTTCGGGATCAGACGAGCAAGCTCAAGTAATTTCGGCGCTTCGCACCTACGGCTTGGGTGTTCTGGCGTTGGCGACAGCGTGGTCTGGAATTTCGGCGACTCTTCCGGCTGTCGCAGTTCCGGTTAGCAACAACGGGTGGGCGTCGTCAGTCGACGGTATCATAAACGTCGCTGCTTCGATTCAGCGGCAATCAAACGCTGAGGAGCCAGGTGAAAACAGCGAGGGGCTTCCTGATTTATATCCGAGTATTGTGCAGCAGATTTTGGATAACGTATTGCAGTTTCCGCGCGACGATATGCGGCTGGATTAAATTTTCTGTTATAATTAACAGAGAATTAATTCAGGAAAATTTTTTTCTTGGTTCCAGAGCTTAAGGGATTAATTTATTAATTCCCCAGCAGTATTCTTTCTTCAGCATCGGCATCGGCATCGACAGTTGTCATCGGCATTCGCAGCGACCATGCAGGGTTTGGAAGACGGCGAGATACGCGGCGAACAAATGCTGCGGGGTCAGAATTTTAATCGTCCAGCAGCAGCAGAGCAGCCCCGCAGAGCCAAGGCCCAGGAGGGCTTTGCTATTCTTAACCAGCTTCCCAGTCTCAAGGAGCACTGGACTGTTAAGGATAAGGATATTACCATTAGGCACCTTAAGGGATATAAGGGCTTGTATAATGGTAACAATCCTCTGCAGGTGCTGTGTATGTCACAGTACCTTCTTAAGTGTCCCAAGAGGGTGCAGAAGTATGTAAATGACAAGTTTGAGGATGGAGATTCCTGGGATGTTTTTATAGCTGAGTTTGAGGTGTTCCTAGATGATAAGAGGGCTAGTGATGGCTCCTTTTGGAAGAAGGAGTACATTGATTTCAAGGCTGAGGGTCTGATTCTGCAGGCATTTGAGGATTTTCAGGAGCTCAGGCACAATTGTGCTGGCAAGGGGTATGTAGTGTCAGATGAGATTGCCATGGATGATTTCCTAGGTAGCCTGGGATTGGATGAGGTCACCTTGGATAACCTGCAGGTGCACATGCGTACATGCACCACCTGGGCTGCTATGGTGGCCAAGATCAAGGATTATTTCAGGGGCAAGTATGTGGGAGGCAAGAAGGAGGCAGACAAGGCCAGGGAGAAGCAGAAGGAGAAGGATAAGGTGGATGTGGCAGCTGCAGCAGGGGGCAGTGTTCCCAAGGTCAAGGGCAACCAATGGGGGGGGCAGCCCTCCAACGGTTATGGTCCACCAAGGTCAGGGCCTTCCAAGCGGGGGGCTTCCAGGCCAAGGGCTTCAGTGGCTTCAAGCGTCGTGGAGGTCCTTCCCAGGAGCAGCCAGCGGCTCAGCGTCCCAGATTTGATTTCAACAGGGTGGGGTCCCAGCGGGGACCACCTGGGGTGGGGACACCTCGTATCACATGTTATTTCTGTCACCAGCAGGGCCACATCCGTAAGGACTGCCCTAGCTGGCGTAAGCAAAGGGGCCAAGGGGGTATAACAACCCAACCTGACAGGCTCAGCCTTCCCTGGGCTTGCTAGGGTCCGCCAGGGAGGGGGCTAAGAGTGACCCCCCCATTACTCTGGATGAAGTTGATTTGCTCCCTGCACAGGTTGAGAGTCTCCCGCTTAAGGTTGAGAGTCCCCCTGCACAGGTTGAGGGTGCATCCATGGAGGAAGAACACAATGGGGTAGTGACTGGGTCTTCCCACGTCACCATGGTGAAAGCAGTTACCACAAGGCAACAACGTTCCCACATGGCTCTTGGAGGTAGTTTGCGTACTCCTTCAATGTTGGAGCGTGGAAGTCCTGCCTTAGGGCAGGAAGCTCCTTTAGAGGAGGAGGATGAGGCTGATGGCCTGAATGATGCAATGGGGAGCTTGGTTGTAAGAGAGAGTGCTGTTCCAAGCACCTCACCTGTATTTAATAAAATGTCTCTTGTGTCAAACATTGCATTGAGATTGCATCATATGTTTGGTCATGCTGCCCAGGCACTCCAGTTTGCAAGGAGGCTGGGAGGGACATCTTTGTTTAATGCAGTAAAGCAGGTTGCTGAGGCTTGTTCCTGTAGGCTGGTTGCTCCCAAGCCTAAGAAGTCTCATGTCAGACAACCTGTGTTGCAGCCTGGATATGTACAATGTGATATCCAAGAAATCAGGAAACTGATTTTGTTGGTGGGTGTTGACAGATACACCAAGTACAAGGTGCTGGAGCTGTTGCAAGACAAATCTAAGCCATGTTTGGTGGCTGGGCTCCAGGCTATCAGATCCAGAATGAAACCAGTGATCCAGCTGCAGTGTGATTTAGAATTTGAGTGCTGCATGGGGCATGAAGACCTCCCTGAGTTATTTGTTGTACACAGGGAGTCCCATGGCAGTCAAGGCGTGGTGGAGAGGACAATCAGAGAGCTCAAGACTATTCTGCTGACGGAGAAGAAGATTCCAAGATTGGTTCCAGCTATTATCAAGACGGCCTGGTTAAGGTCAGTTGAGGACAGATTGAATGTCAGGGCACCCATGTATGTTGGAGAGGTCCCTGTGACTCCATTATCATTGCATCTTCGGGAGCTCCCTACTGAGGTTGAGCAAGCCTGGAAAGATAGCCTTATGTTCAAGTTTGCCAAGTTGAGGCAGAAAGACAAGGGCTGGAGTGTTCTGAAACCTGTTGTTGGCCAGAGGGTAATTGTGTGGAAAGAGCCCAAGCTTGCAGGCAAGCGTGGTAGCTGGCACCCTGGAGTAGTGACCAGGGTGGAACTAGCTGGGCACAAGTGCTGGGTGAAGATGGAGGATCCTCCCCAGAATGTGCACCGTCTGTCGTGGTCATATGTACGTCTAAGGGGTGCTGAAGCAGAGGCAGTAACTCCTGATGTGACAACCTTGCCAGTTGGTCATGACGTCATCCCTGATCATCACGTTCCGGCTGGAAGTAATCCCCGGGTAAGTCCTGGCCAGACCCCTGGACCGGTTAACTTTCCAGATTTAGAGCAGGCAGATGTGGTCCCCTCTAGCCTCACTAAGCATAGAGGTGTGGGCCTGAAAGATGTGGTGCTGGCTATGCAAAAAGCCAAGCAAAAGCCTCGGGTGTCCAAGCTCAGCCAGTTGGGGGAGTCCGAGTGCACTGCACTAGAAGTAGATACCAATGCAGAGGTCTCAATCATGGGGTCTCAGCATACAGGGCAGCGGCAGATTGGCGAGTCTAGCTGTTCCTGGGTGTCTGACTTTAGTGGCAGGGTTCATATGAAAGTGGTAGGAGAAATCATCTTACCATTTATGGGTGTAGATGTTTCCTTCCTAGTGCTAGAAGATTACGATGGCCCTATCATTTTGGGTCAGAATTTTCTTTGCACCCCTGGAGTTGTGGTTGTATCTCATAGCCTTATTCGTAAGGGTTGGGGTAGCATTCCACTGACTAACTTCAGGGCCCTGAATCTTAATTTTTTCTCTGTGAAAGCGATCAGGAATGTGCAGTGGCCTGAGGATCAGATTCCTGTGGCTTCCAGTCTTGTGATGCCAGCTGCTCTTCATCCTAGCAGTATTGGTATTACTAAGAGATCACTGGCTGCTCATTCTCCTCTTAGCTATGATCAGCTTGTCCAGGAAATGAGTTCTCCTCTGATGTTTGAGGCCTGGAGGCTAGCATTTGCCAAGGCCCTAGAGGAGTGGTTGCAGTTTGACTGCTGTCAGCCTGTGAATGAAGTTCCTCCATACAGTACACGGTTGAAGCTCAGATTCGTCATCAAGCGGAAGGAGGTGGAGGGGGTGTCTGTTCCCCATGTGCGTCCAGTTCTTAATGAATACCGTGGTACTGGGGATCTTCTGGGCGAGGAGTTGTATACACCTGGGATGCTACATGATACATGGCGTATTTTATTGTGCCTGTATGTCGGTATGCTGAACCAGGGTGCTGATGTGTCTTCAGTTCTGCTAGATTTCAAGAGAGCATTTCTGAAGGGTGATCCCAGTGTGGCTCAGCAGGTGTGGCATTGTGAAACTCCATTTCATGTGCCAGTTCCTGTAGCCTGGCAGGCAGAGCTCCAGTCTAGCTACCTGCTGATTCTGAAGGGTCTAGAAGGTCTCAGGTCCAGTCCCATCATTTGGAGGCTCACCTTGGAAGACTTCTTGACTAAACACTGTGGGTTGAAGGTGTCATCTGTGGACCCATGTTTATTGCTGGGTAGGTGGCATGATTTACCTGTGTATGCTAGCCTGCATGGTGATGACTTGCACTTGATTGCTCCCACTAAGTGGTTGAGTCAGTTTGTGCCCATCATTAATGATGCATTTCCTTTGGGAAAAGAATTGTGGCAGAAGCCTGGAGAGGCTGTCACGTTCTGTGGAATGCAGGCTACATTGGTTCAGGAGGGGAGTCAGTGGCTGATTAAGCTGCAGGCGGGCAATGACTACAAGAGTACCATTCTTCAATCTGTTCCAGAGGTCATGACGTCATCCATTGCACCTGAGCTGAAAGGCAAGTTGGCCTGGTATGGCAGCATTTGTGGGCCTGACATGATGGTCCATAGCAGATCCCCTGATGATGTGCTAATTCTGGAGGAGCCTTCCCAGATTATTGCACATGTTAACAAGTCTCCTGGTATTACTTTAGCTGGGATAGATTTGTCTTTGCCATTTTCCTTGGATATCTATGTTGATAGCTCCATGGATAGCAGGCAAGTTTCTAAGGTCAGAGGCAGGTCAGCTGGCTTGTTTGTGCTTCAGCAACATAGGCCTAGTCTTGTGGCCTGGTACAGTCGTCTTCAAAGAAGGGTTGCTGTGAGTTCAGATGTCTCTGAGTGCAGAGCCATTTGTGAAGGGATTCAGTCTAGTTTGTACATCAAGGAGCTGTTGCTAGCTATGGCTTCAGTGACTCCTCATACTCTTCAGCTGGAAACCTTGATCCTTTCAGATAACATGGGTATGGTCCAGTTTGTGCACAAGCAGTTGGCCAGAAGCAGAGATCTGGATTATCTCCTGTTGAAGGAGTTGGCAGGTCTGGTGGATATTCAACATCTTCCAGGTTCTGAGAATCCTGCTGATGCCTTGACCAAGTTGCCTCACAAGTCTGCTGAGCAATATAAGCTTCTTTACAAGCTGATGAGCTCCTCTGTGTGAGTTGAGCAATTCCAGTTGGAGCTTTGAGCTTGATGACTGATTGGGTGAGAAGAGCTAACATAGAGCTGGGCTCTGTTATGCTGAGAGCTGTGTTGCTCTGAGGGCAGTAATGCTCTGTGTACATATGTGTATAATACTGTATTCTATGTAATGCTCAGTCATGGAGCATGATGTTGGTTGGGGGTTTGTCCTCAGTTTGAGGTTTGTCTCAACCAAAGGGATTTTATAGGGCAGGGTTCGATTCCCTGGGGCTGCTTAGGCGGATTTTCCCGGATTGGCTGACCCATCAACCTTGCTGGTGAGGTGGCGACAGGTCCCCCTAGTTTTGTCCCAGACAGAGGAAGGTAGTTTGTCATGTGCTTAATATATTTTGTGATGTGCTATTTCTCAGTCCATGGTGGGCGCCAGTTCTGATAACTATCAATGTCTACCTGATAAGGTCTTGTGGGTAACTTGTGGGGTTCCAATCAGGAGCCATTATGGTGGTGATTCCATTTTGGTCATTATTCTGGTTAGCCACAAGCTGCTACTCCAAACACTTGGCTTTCTACTTCCAGTGGATAGGGAATTCATTGTAATTCGTCATGGCTGAGATGTGTTGTGATCTGGTGCTTGATTAATCCCGAGCAGAGACTACAGAGAGCTGGGAGGGATGTCAAGTGCTATGCATGTTGTTTCTATATATGTGTTGCCAAGCCTAACAGCTCTAAAAGAAAGAAAGGGCTGGAGTTAATATGGCTGTTATGTCCAAGCTCTAAAAGAGAAGAAAGGGCTGGAGTTAATATTGCCTGGCAAGCAATATTATTCTACTAAGCTACTTGGCTTGTAGAGATTCTACTTCCGGTTACTACAATCCAGAAACGGGTTCATTCTGATGAGTATTGCTCGAGATGTGAGCAAGATACTGTTCTACTACATTCTACTTGGATTCAGTGATTCTACGGTGGTTCTTCAAGTGACGCGTGGCATACGACGTCTTGTCACAGTGTACGATAGGACATTTAGTCTCCGACACTGCGGTCTATTCAATGCTATTGATTAGACGTAACAAATAGTGACAGGACTTGTGCGACAGGACACTGATGTGACTATTTATGGATAACGAGTCGAGATCTGCTGGTCCAGAGTGAAGGACAGCAATATTGTGAGATGATCTGTCCTATCAGTCATCTGGATGTGACTGCGTCACAATTAGTATATAACGAGCAGGACGCTGCCACTTGGTAGCACCACTTTCCCTGCACCTGTGTCCTCGCACCTTCGGCGACGGTTCTCACGTGCCTCGTGCGTTCTGTGCTGGTAGCCATAACCAGCAACGTAAACCTATTGATTAATATAACTACTTCCTCTGTAGATATTAATCAGTGCAGGCTGAACCACAGTTCAGCCACAGTTTCGTTAACTCCTGGTGCTGCCACGCCACGAGGGTGAGCCCATCCTGATCGACAGCCCACGCGTAGTCCCCCTGCTCCGGCCTGCGCCCCAGCTGGTCCTTGACCTCCCTGAAGGGAAGCCTGCGCCGCTTGGGCATGATAGTGCCCACCACCTGGTGGCCCTAGCTGCACGTACGTCGTGGAGCTCCTCCAGCATGTCGCGGCTGGACTGTAGAAGCGGTCGGTGGCGATCCTGCACGGGTGCGGCAGCTCACCCGCCAGCATCTTGGTGATCCTGTACGTGTGCTGCTCCTCGGGCAGCTTGTCGTAGGTGTGCGCGTGGTAGAGGTAGCCCGTCGGCCAGTCGCAGACGCAATATTGCTTGATGTGGAACGGGGAGGGCTTGGTCGGGTTATAGAACCGGATGGGGCACAGCTTGTGCCGTGTCGAGATGGAGCGCTCGTCGATGGCAGCCTGCTCCCCTGGCACGAAGTATACTTCTTGTATGCCGCATTCAGCAGCTCCTCCAGGCTCCAGCCAGAGGAACTGGAAGAGCCTCCACTCGCGTGTCTGGCGGTTCTCAGGGCGGTCTGCGGTGTTCCTGAAATGGAGATAGCGGCAAATCTGGCCAAACCTGAACTCAGACATCACGTGCTGCAGGTTGACAGGAGCTGCAGCGCCCATGGGCAGCCCAGTAAAGTAGTCTGACCTGGCAGGCAGATGCACCAGCGACATTGTGATGATGATGCCCAAGAACTTGCCGAGCTCGTGGATAGACATTGGTGTCCAATCCCGATCAAGCTCCAGCCTTGCCATGCAGCAGCTCGCTGCTGATCAGCATTAACCGGTTGGTCTCAGCAACGATCGGCTCGAGCACAGTCTTGGGATCCCAAAACAGAAGGAACAGCTCGAGAGGACCAAACCTGTGCGCACGGCCGGGAATGTTCTGGTATGTCAGTCGCCTTGCCGTCAAACGCCGGCGCAGGTATGTCGGGCAGAATTCCATCCTGAGTCGGGCTTTCCTGTCCCAAAAATCCAGTCACCATCCTCCTGAGCACGACCAGCCACACCGTCATCAGGCTGCTCCTCATCGTCGGAATCGACCAGCCAGGTCTGGCACCTCGTCCTGGTCGATCCTCATCAGCGCTGCCTTCAGAGTTGTCGTCTGCAGGCGGGGCTGGCTGCAGCCGACGCCTTCTGGGTGGATTCCGGTGCTCTGGCCAAACAGCCAGACTTGCGCTTGGCACGCTTCTTGACCGGGGAAACCGAAATATCCTCGCTGTCGCCATCGCTAGCTGAGGAGGGGTCAGATTCGTCGTCGGCACCCCCCGACACCCCACCGTCGTCAACATCATCGTGCACTGCGGCATCGCCATCATTCTCATCGCCACTGTCACCATCTACCGAGCCTGCAGCCTCGGCGACCTTCCACTGATAAACCTGCGCCTTGCATGGTGAAGTCGTATTTCTTCGGATCGCCCTCGATCGAAAAGACATTTCGCGATAGTGCATGCGCGGTTCAGCGACACTACAGACCCAGGAATGCGCACGGTATCATGATTTTCCCCGAAATTCTCGCGTGCCCCGTGAGCCAGCACCGAATCTAGCCGGTGGTACCGAAAGCTTAATTCCACGTCTGAGCAAAAATCCTGACTGCGCGCCACCGGGAGGCGACGCCATGGCTGCCGTCGTTACTCGTCGTTTTCGCGGTCTTCGTCGTTTTGGCTCGTTTCGGTCATTTTTTTGGCGCCCAAAGTTACCTTTGGACCAGGGTACCCCCCTGGATATTTCTGTTCATAGCTCCCTGCATGTCCAGGTGTCCAAAATTCTGCCTTCACCGGATGGGGCACAGCTTGTGCCGTGTCGAGATGGAGCGCTCGTCGATGGCAGCCTGCTCCCCTGGCACGAAGTATATACTTCTTGTATGCCGCATTCAGCAGCTCCTCCAGGCTCCAGCCAGAGGAACTGGAAGAGCCTCCACTCGCGTGTCTGGCGGTTCAGTCAGGGCGGTCTGCGGTGTTCCTGAAATGGAGATAGCGGCAAATCTGGCCAAACCTGAACTCAGACATCACGTGCTGCAGGTTGACAGGAGCTGCAGCGCCCATGGGCAGCCCAGTAAAGTAGTCTGACCTGGCAGGCAGATGCACCAGCGACATTGTGATGATGGTGCCCAAGAACTTGCCGAGCTCGTGGATAGACATTGGTGTCCAATCCCAATCGAGCTCCAGCCTTGCCATGCAGCAGCTCGCTGCTGATCAGCATACCGGTTGGTCTCAGCAACGATCGGCTCGAGCACAGTCTTGGGATCCCAAAACAGAAGGAACAGCTCGAGAGGACCAAACCTGTGCGCACGGCCGGGAATGTTCTGGTATGTCAGTCGCCTTGCCGTCAAACGCCGGCGCAGGTATGTCGGGCAGAATTCCATCCTGAGTCGGGCTTTCCTGTCCCAAAAATCCAGTCACCATCCTCCTGAGCACGACCAGCCACACCGTCATCAGGCTGCTCCTCATCGTCGGAATCGACCAGCCAGGTCTGGCACCTCGTCCTGGTCGATCCTCATCAGCGCTGCCTTCAGAGTTGTCGTCTGCAGGCGGGGCTGGCTGCAGCCGACGCCTTCTGGGTGGATTCTGGCTTAATATTGCCGGTGCTCTGGCCGAACAGCCAGCTGACTTGCGCTTGGCACGCTTCTTGACCGGGGAAACCGAAATATCCTCGCTGTCGCCATCGCTAGCTGAGGAGGGGTCAGATTCGTCGTCGGCACCCCCCGACACCCCACCGTCGTCAACATCATCGTTCACTGCGGCATCGCCATCATTCTCATCGCCACCGTCACCATCTACCGAGCCTGCAGCCTCGGCGACCTTCCACTGATAAACCTGCGCCTTGCATGGTGAAGTCGTATTTCTTCGGATCGCCCTCGATCGAAAAGACATTTCGCGATAGTGCATGCGCGGTTCAGCGACACTACAGACCCAGGAATGCGCACGGTATCATGATTTTCCCCGAAATTCTCGCGTGCCCCGTGAGCCAGCACCGAATCTAGCCGGTGGTACCGAAAGTTTAATTCCACGTCTGAGCAAAAATCCTGACTGCGCGCCACCGGGAGGCGACGCCATGGCTGCCGTCGTTACTCGTCGTTTTCGCGGTCTTCGTCGTTTTGGCTCGTTTCGGTCATTTTTTTCGCGCCCAAAGTTACCTTTGGACCAGGGTACCCCCCTGGATATTTCTGTTCATAGCTCCCTGCATGTCCAGGTGTCCAAAAGTAGTAAACCATGCAGGGGTGTACGTGAAAGTACAAATCTAGATCTCGAAGTCCAAACAGAATATTCAAAAGTTTGCTAGAATTATAGCTAGTTCTGCCACAAACTCGGTCTGATTTTTAGGACTGTCAGAGAAAAACTCAGTCCTTCAAATCGGACAGAGTACGGTTTAAGGGCTAAGGCACAAAGAGAAGTGGTAAAGAAGAGAAAAACAGGAAAGCAAGAAAGAAGTAAAAAAATTAAAAATAAAGAATGAATTTAAGCAATAAAATAATTATAACAATTATGAAATGCGAAGAAGAACAAAGTATGACATATGAAAAAGAAATGTTGAATAGGCATACATAAGAAAGACAAGAAGAGCAAGTAAGGTAAAAAAGAAAATATAAAAAATATAAAAAGAAAATGAGGTGGGGATGGAAACCCCTTGCCACAAACAGGAGGGGAAAAAAAAAAACACCTCAACAACAACAACAACAACAACAACAACAACAACAACAACAACAACAACAACAACAACAACAACAACAACAACAACAACAACAACAACAACAACAACAACAACAACAACAACAACAACAACAACAACAACAACAACAACAACAACAACAACAACAACAACAACAACAACAACAACAACAACAACAACAACAACAACAACAACAACAACAACAACAACAACAACAACAACAACAACAACAACAACAACAACAACAACAACAACAACAACAACAACAACAACAACAACAACAACAACAACAACAACAACAACAACAACAACAACAACAACAACAACAACAACAACAACAACAACAACAACAACAACAACAACAACAACAACAACAACAACAACAACAACAACAACAACAACAACAACAACAACAACAACAACAACAACAACAACAACAACAACAACAACAACAACAACAACAACAACAACAACAACAACAACAACAACAACAACAACAACAACAACACAACAACAACAACAACAACAACAACAACAACAACAACAACAACAACAACAACAACAACAACAACAACAACAACAACAACAACAACAACAACAACAACAACAACAACAACAACAACAACAACAACAACAACAACAACAACAACAACAACAACAACAACAACAACAACAACAACAACAACAACAACAACAACAACAACAACAACAACAACAACAACAACAACAACAACAACAACAACAACAACAACAACAACAACAACAACAACAACAACAACAACAACAACAACAACAACAACAACAACAACAACAACAACAACAACAACAACAACAACAACAACAACAACAACAACAACAACAACAACAACAACAACAACAACAACAACAACAACAACAACAACAACAACAACAACAACAACAACAACAACAACAACAACACGGGCGCGGGCCGCAAAGCCCGCAAAAACGGCTGCGTTGGGAGCACCCTGGGCCAGCGCGTCGACGTCCGCCTGGGCGTTCCAGGGCGGCAGGGCCTCCAGGTACGCCCGTCGGCACCTGTTCCGCTCGTGCTCGGCGTCCGTCCAGTAGTACGTCCTCAGGACCCCCCCGGACCGGGCGTAGCGCAGCTAGACCAGTCAGGACGGGCCATGGGGGCGCGGCACTTGGGGGCGTGGAACCGGAGCCCAATGGTCGCACACACCAAGTTACCGGTGGTCAGAGCACACCGTGGGTGGGTCGAACACTCGGGTTATCCAGAACCGAAGTGCACCTGGGCTAGCTCAGGCCATACCACCACGTATAGTCCAGACAGGCCTGACGGTCGTTAGGGCCCCGAAAAGTGACCAAGTCCTGTGAGGGACGTTGGAAGTGGCATGCAGTTGACAGCAAACATCCGGCTCACTGATCCCGCAAAAAGGCAGAAAACAAGGAGGTGTTGTCGTTATTAGCAGCCGTGCCGGCAGGCACAAAGCGACTGCCAGCTGCCATGCAGTGCCCACGGGGAGCGTGGGGTTGGCGTCGAGCAGCATAACCAAGAAGTGGCGGGCCGGGCCGGGTGGCCCCCTCAAGGCTATGCGAGTCCTCGAAGAACTTCTGGCAGTCCAACGGAGGTAGACCACTACAGGTATGCAGGGTGCGTAACCCGTCCCCAACCGTGAGGTGGTGTTTTGACCGCCCCTCAGCTGAGGTGAAATGTGCCACCATAAGGCGTGGGCCGGGTTAGAAACTTCAGCGTACGTGCTGAGGCTGGCAGCTGCCAGCGGTGAACACAGCTAGAAGGCCATGCAACGCCACCTTGGCCTGGCGTCCCACTGCCAGCAAAGTAAAAACGCCAACCCGGCCTGCCAGGCGATCAGTGAGCACCGTGCTAGCAGGCATGCACCGTGCGAGGAGGATGCTCCTGCACGCCTAGAATAGGGCACACGGTGTGCGATTCAAAAGGCAACAGGCTTATCCTCCACCCGGTACGTAGCTATGGTCGGCTGGTCGCTATCTACTAGTAATGTGCGTGCGTTGAAAGTTGCGAGGGCCAACTTAGGATGCCTGCTGGCCCAACAGGGAGACCGACGATGGGAGATGGGGGTGGATGCAGCGGAAAAAGGGGGTGGGGATGGAACGGAGGGGAGAGGGATGGAGGGAATAGTGCTTTTCATCGCATGTAGCTTGTCCTGCAGGCGTAGGATGCGAGCCCATGCCGCCTGCTCTGGGGATGTATTCGGGGGTGATTGCGCAACGCCGAGGCGTAGTAGGTAATCCAGCAAACGTTGAGTTTTACGAATCTGGCAGCTGATAGAGATGTCGTTCTAGCCCAAAATACCGGCACCATGCACCATGCATGTCCATCACCCGACTAGGTCGAGGCATGAGGGCGGTGGAACGGGGGCCGGGACTGTTAGTAGAGGCTGTCCCCGAGGCCTGTTATAGCCGCGAGCCGACGAGTAGGGTTGTCTACTTATACTGGAACCACCATGCAGGGGCAGCACGTTTCTTAGACTCACCACGAGACTCTACACCCGTGGTGTTAATCTCAACACCGTCAAAGAAGGCAGCTAGCAAAGCGACCAATGATCCGACTTCAGACGCATCTGCACACGCTTTCCCCCCCTGTACGCACCCCTTCCTCTTCTCCACGACCTTCTCATGATTCGATCCAAAGCTTGCTCCTAGCTAGTCGCCGCCATGCAGCTGTGCAGGGGTGTATAGTCCTCGTCCATGCTGATGAGGGTCAGTGTCCTTGAGCAGGCGACGGGCGCCCATGACCCGTTTCTGGTCGTTCACGGTGGCCATGCATGGTGATCAGAACCAGGCCGCCAGCTGGGCCTGCATGGCAGGCGAATGGCCCTATGTAGCTGTCAATGGTCACGTGATGGCGCAGCTGCAGCACCCGGCCCCAAGAACGCGCGGGGCCCCGCAAGGCCTCGGTAAGTGCGTGTGCGGTGTAATGCTCGGCCTTCTCAAAATTCTTCTTGAGAATGATATTGCGTTGTCTGAGCTGAGCCACATTCTGTGACGCGACTGCATGCAGTGCATGGCAGCCGTCTTAGCCGCCTGGGTGACTATGGCATCCAGGTTCTTGCCCTCTGCGTCTGCGAACGTGACCCGCTTGGGGGGGGAGGTGGCCATTAATTAATTAATTAGGACTGACATCACTCCGTTGGGAGTAAATGTAGCACATATCCCTGAGAAGGGGCATTTGGCTTTTAATACATTCTAGGCTACTTCATGCAAGGGGGGGAATGTAAGCTACCCTTGCTCTCGGGTGCACCAGGTTAGAGGTGGCCATGGCCGCCTTTAATTCCAGCAAGGTGGCGTGGGTTGCAGCAGAGGCAGCAGTCATAGACTTGAGCTCACCTTGCCGTATACAGAGCTAGGTGAGCGACTGCTGCATGCAACGCAGCTACAGCTCAGCAGCGGGGTCGGCTTCGCCGGCAGGGGTGTCGGCGTCGGATGCGGTAGCGATGGTCGCCAGCGGGTTGCCGAGTTCAGGGCAGCATATGTTAGGAGGCAGGAGGTGCGTAGCAGGGCGTCTTTCCAGTTCAGCCACTCATCAGGGCCGTCGGGCACAGCTGCGCCGGTGTTGGGATATGGCGGATGATGTCGTCGGCGTCGCATAAAAAATTGAGGATTTGTATCACGTCGGCGGCCGGCATGGTGAAAAATGCCGCAAGGTCGGCCGGTTGCAGGCGGGTGCCGAGGCTTGTATATTTGGTTAAAGCAGACACGGTGCAGGCGGTGGGGTGGCAGGCGTGGTGTTAGCCACGGCGTACGTCCACTATGGAAGTGGCTTCCGTGGTGCGCGTTTTCTTGCACATGAGCGCGGCGGTAGCGGTGTCGGCGGAATGGCGGGCTTCCTCGATCAAGAAGGGCGTCGATGGCGCGGGTTTCCAGGGCGGCAGGTGTTGTTTGGGCCTCCATAGCTACGAGTAATATTACGTATGCTATGGCGGGGTCGCAGGCGTGCTATATTCACGAGTGGAATGCCGCCATATCGTGATATCGAGTCGAAAATAGCGAGATCTGCTGGGCAGGCCGATGTCGATAACTTACTAAATCGGAGGCGATAGCTGCAGGAAATTATACCAGCATGTTCGTCATCAAAAGACGAGTCGAATGCACTAAACCCGACTAAATTTCATCGACCCTAGCCATTGCCTAGCCATAATTGTCTTCCACCCCATGCCAGGCCTTCTACTAGGTATATGATATACATCATGGATGGTGGTGCAGGCCGGTGCACCTTGTGCACCCAGAGCAGGTGCATGGCGTTTTACACCCCCCCACCTGCAGGTTGTAGCTCAGAATGTATTACAAACCATACGCCCTACCCCGGATCGTCAAGCATGACCTCTTCAAGGTCGTCATTCTGACGATCCTGACCTACGGCGCCGAGACCTGGACACTGACGCAGGAGCTGGAGCAACGACTCGACGGCAACGTCACCAAGATGCTGCGCAAGGCCCTTAACATCCCCTTTGGTTTGCACATTATTAACCCCTAAATGGTCTGGCTGCCGATTTTCCGCCTAAAACTGAGTTACAGCCGACACGTCGGCCCCTTCTCGGGGGACCAAATGCCGCGAAAACTATTGAGAATTAGGAAAAGTTTAGCTGAGAAGATCGAAAGTTTATAATTTTCCTCACAGCATGGTACTAGGGTTTGCATACTTCTGACAAAGTTATAGAGGTGTTCTGGCCGGTCAAAGTACAAGGGGTCAGGGTACTTTTTCACGTACAACGTGCATTCCGGAAAACGACGACCTGGCCATGGCGGCTTGCGCCCACGCATGGCATTTACGTTTTCGTTCGAATTTTCTGACCAAACTCAGGAAATTGATTTTATACGTCCTAAAGATGATACAGGCCAATTTTTGGTTCGCGGGAATGCCATTTGATAGGTGTCGGCAGCGTTCTTGCTCGAAAAAACTGCGATCAGGCCGGACGATAGAAACGTTGACAGCAATACCTTTCCGGCGTATTTTAAAGGATATATTGGTTTCTTTGTACTTTTTATGGTACATGGTAGTCGTAAACGTGCAAGGTTGGCCAGAAATCGCCGAATCCAGCGACCATGCTGCACAACTTTGGTGTGCCGAAATGCGCCATTTTGCGGCCACCGCCTGGGCCAAGGTAACGCCATCCATGCCTGGTAAAGCTTAAGCATCGTTTTCCTATCGATGTTTGACGTTTATATATACGTTCTAGCTTGTGTAGCGCATTCTTTTTGCATTATTCATGCTCTTTCTTGACCCTGGCCTGGCCCCTTTCTAAAACACCCTTCTTAGATGCTTCCCTCAGTCAGTTGACCTGCCACAGGGTGATGGTGATAAGTTTTAGAGGCTGTATGGGTTTGAATACCTCCATATATGTTTGTTATACATTTCCCACACACATATTGCATGAGTGTGAGGCAGTTGGCTGGTCTCTGTGGCATCATCAAGCATGTAACCGGTGAGTAGAAGCTTCCCATTGTCAGCATGTGCCACCAGGTGTGCTGGCCATCACCTGGCAAGCTATAGCAGCTTAGGCCTAGTTTATCCTTGCTAGGGCAAGCTGAAATAGGCTTAAAATCACTAGTTTGTTGGTGGCTGCCTCCTAGAATGCATGCCTTGCGTAGGGTATCCGTACCACGTTACCTACGTGCATGGACAAGGTGGCACCTGCACATAGGTGCCATGTAAGGGCAGTGTGATGATGCAGTTATGTTTCCCCATCATTGTGGAAGGGAAATGTATTGTGTGGCATGGTTGGGGGCCATATTAGTAGGTATTAGTAGGTAGTATGCCCACTCCTACCCCCTTGGTTGCTTTTTACCAACGGTACCCCTATGGGCTGTACTGGGTGTAACTGCTGGTATACCCACCCAAATGATGACCCCAATGGCTCAAACTGTTCAGCAACTAATTGTTCATCATCCCTGAAGTGGTAGGTGCCTAGCTCTTACAACATAATTCAAAATGCACATTCTACCAAAAATGAAAACGCTCGTCTTGACCCCCCTGACTTTGACGGCAGTTATACATGGCCTACCCTGCATATATGTAAGGTTGTGATATACCAACCCGAAGGGCAACTCATGGACATGCTTGGCCCCCAAGGACAGCCATTGGATATGGGTGGGTTGGATGGCATCTGGTTTGCAAAATTGTGAAGTTACAGCCGATGCATCGGCAGTATTTCTGCCCATTTAGGGGTTAATGAGGCCGATTTGTGACGGGCTCACACCCGGGCAGCCTCCTGGTTTGTCTGTAATATATGGAGGCAGATGGTACGCAAGGATAGATGGCAAGTAGTGCATCATTGATGAAGGAGACCACCCCCAAGTCTGTGGGGGCTCCGCGTGCATGTGACCGCGTATGGCATGCATAGCGATTCGGGCCGTGGTGCCCACAACCCTGTAACTAGGACCTAGATCGCTTACACCATCAGTTCCATCCCATGTTCCCCTCCCATGCACTGAGGACTTATGCTCACGTAACGCAGTCACGTGTCCATTAATTAATGAATTAATTAATTAATGCCCCCTCTCAGGGCTACGTGTTACATATGCTCCCAACGGAGTTATGTTCTTAGGACATCTTGCTCGCAGACGAAAATGGCTGACGGCGGTATGGCTGACGACGGAGTTCAGATCTTTTGCGTATGAGCCCCAAATTCGGTCAGACCACTCGCATTTGATGCGCCTTTTAAAGACGCACTTGCCAGTATAATCGGTTACGGCTGCCACGCAGTATCGACAAAGTTACGCACGTGACAAGCAGCTATGACGACTCCCAATTAACCAAAGCAAAACGAGGGCTGGAAAAGGAGCTGGCCCAGCTTCCCAGCGCCCAGCCCAACCCTCTCGCCCTCGCCATTGTCCCGCCGCCTGGTGGCTTACCCGCCAAACCATCGCCCTTTGCTTCACCTGAGCCCAAGAAACCCTGCCACGATCTCAAATGGCGCCACTTCTTGCCCGGCGACAGGAGCTTCTCCTTCACGGAGTGGCAAGAGTTGTCGCCGCAGTAGGAATGCGTCGCGAGGTCCTCCAGTTCCTCGCACAGGAACGGAAGCTCTTCGTGCCCCAGAAGGGGGGGGGCGGCTATCGACTACCGCGACACGTCCTGGCTCTACACCTACCCCGAACCACGCCAACGCCTGTTTATCTTGACCAGAGCTTACTACCAGCGCAGCCTCGGCGACCTCTATATCGAGCGCTCAGCACCCCAGCCCCCGCGCAGCCGGCAGCCCCATCGGCTCCCTCCCTCAGCAAGGATGACATCCGCGCAGTACGTGATGGAGGAGCACGTGACCTGGCCGCTGGCCGAGAAGCTGACGACATCCCTGAACACCACGCTCAACACGGTGGAGGCCCGGCCGGGTCTCCAATGTGGAAACCAAGGTCGTCCACTAGCTCCAACCCCAGTTCACGGCGCTACACATGCACCGCGCAGCGCAGGCATCGGAAACGCACGCTGCACTTGTCTCTCGCCTTAACCAGGTGGAGGGCAAGTGCGGCGTGCTCATGAAGAAGCTTGTGGGATGTGTTTAGAACATGTGCAAAGTTCCAGCTCCAACTGAGTTCATTTGGAGTCATTTCCAACACATGGGTGCCTATATCAATGAACTCAGTCAAGCCTAGAAATTTGCACAGCTCATAAAAACATCTATGTTAACTGCCCACAAGAAATTCAGACTGTTTGCATGAGCCATCACCGCCCACACCGAGGCCCTGGCCTCACAGGTCCCAAAGATAGCGGAGCAGACGGCCACCATCGCATCCCAGCCACTCCCCGGCTGGATGCTGGTGACCTCCCGCCCCTCTCCTATGCGGACCTGCTGCGCGGACAGCGACCGCCTCCACCACCGACGCCATCGCCACGAAACTCCAGGAGCTTGAAGACCTTCGCCAGGCACAACAACGCGATCGAGGCCACCGACCGCGCACGCCGCGACTGCCGGGTGGTGCTGCGTCGCTTCCCCCAGAAGCCAGGTGACACGTCAACCTCCCTTGCCGAAGAGCTCAAGGACCAGCTCCTTACCCTCGATCATGGGCCTGGTAGGTGAGGTAGAACTGCGTGGGTGCCACCGCCTTCCGGCCCACTAACGGGACAAGGCGGCTCCCCCACCAGTCCTGCTCACCTTCCCCTCCCATGAGGACAAGCAGCGGTTCCTCTCTCGTCGCAAGCGGTTGCACGACCTCGATCACCTGGACGCTGGACGACGACCTGACCGGCGCTCAGCAGCAGCAGCGACGCGACCTGTGGCCGGAATACCTCCGCCACAAGCAGGACCCCCAGAAGCCCACTTAGGTGTACTGGAGGGGCGGGGACCTGATGATCAACCACAAGATGTGGACGCCCCCAGCGGGCTAGACTAGCTTGCCTAATAGCCCTAGCTTGTATCCATTGGTAGTCACTGCGGCTATGGCAGCCACGCTTAAAATGTTTGCCTAGCGTTGCCAACATACCTACTAGTCACGTGCACCGCTCACGCACGGTACACCACCAGCCATATATTCTGATTTATATATAGCTATATATAGCCTTAGCTTAGTCCTTGTACAGCCATGCTACGTCCTGGCTATGATCAGATTACTTGCCCACGCTCCTTGTTATGCCATGCTCACATGGGTCTTATTGCACCCACAGATTGCCGGATCTGGCCCAGCAACAGCGGCAACGCGAGCTATGGCCGACCTTAGTAGGCTTCAGCTCCGGCAGAGCGCAGGGGGGAAGCCGGTATACTGGAGGGGGGCGGTCATCCACGTTGACCACAAGCCCTGGCAGGCACCTCCTGCCACCTCAGACTAGGGAATATATACCAGTAGTGTAGATTAGTCAGGCTTAGCATAGCATGTGGCCCAGGCGCATGTGCGCCCATAATGGCCCCCATGGATGATGCCAAGCCATGCCTATAATGGGACCCCCATGGATTTTGCATTAAGAATTTAGCCATGCTATGCCTATGCAGAGAGATGCTCTCTGTTGAGAAGCCATGCCTTAGCTCTTGTATAGCCATGATGATCTTCCCCCACATGACATGCTCCCCCTTAGCTGGGCATAGCGTGATAGATCATGAGGGTGCAGGTGCCCTGGTGCACCTAGAGCAAGGGTAGCTTGTAAACATTCCCACCCTTGCAGGAAGTAGGCTGCCCAGAATGTAAAGCCATATGCCCAGGCTTCTCAGGGATTTGTGCTACATGTACTCCCAACGGAGTTATGTTCCAAATTAATTAATTGCCGGATCGTTAGCGTGTCCGTTTAGCTAGCGTGCCAGAATGCAGCTGTGGCATGCCTTAGGCATGAAGGAGACTGGGGGTCTCTGCCCTTTCTCCTGTTGTGCACACTCAGGGATTAAAAGCACTTCGGTGCTCCGTGACTCCCCAACGGGAGCACGTGTTTAATTAATTAGTTAATTATGTTCTTAATTAATTAATTAATTAATTAATTAATTAATTAATTAATTAATTAATTAATTAATTGGTTGTCCGCAGCCATCAGGAGAGCGCCGCGGGCGGCGGGGGGGGGTCCGGCAGCAACACCGAGACGGGCGGCCGTCTCGGGGTGCCGAGCGGCGGGGGGGTGGGCGCAGGCCCCACCCGTCAAGGAAACATTGTGGGCCAACCAGCGGTCAAGGCTGACCGGCGCCGCGCCATCCCCCGTGTGCTCTTGACAGGGGTGCGCTGCCGCCGGCCGCCGAGCCGGTCAAGGTGGTACCACACGGCCGCTGGGAACACATGGGCGCCAACTAATTGTTCCGAGGTTTGTTTTTTTAGCTAAAATGTCTAGCTCTCGCTGTAAATGTTAACTAGACATAAATTAGCCATGTATACACACAGAGCCATGTATACGAAGCGTGTTTGCACCTGTATGGGATCAAACTGAAGAATGCCAGGAGACAATGCTAGGGTCTGGCTCCATCTAGATAGAGACCGGTAGGTTTGTGTGTCTCATCCATCCATCCATCAAACCATCCAGTCATCCATCCATCCCTCCATCCACCCACCCACCCACCCACCCGCCCACCCACCCGCCCGCCCGCCCGCCCGCCCGCCCGCCCGCCCGCCCGCCCGCCTTTTATGTACATCCCGGCTGACTGCCGGCTGCGAAAGATCTACACCTGATTCATAATAGACCATTATGAACAGTGGTCGCTATATTAATCTACGCAATCCACACCGTGACTAGTGTGGACGATAACTAATCTAACATAATTAACCTGGCGCAGTTGACCCTGGCCGGTTCAAGCCCGAGGTGTTGCAACCTCGTGGGAAGCTGGGCGAAATGCCTCCCGAGGTACATGTAGCATTTACGACAGGAATTCAGGACCATGCATTTCCTAAACCCGCGGGCGTGACCCAGCCGGAAAGAGAAAGAGATTAACTCAATTCATTTCATTCATTCCGGGGGTGCCAATGGTGAACGTTCCCACGCACTATTAACCTTGGCGGCTCACAGCGTTGCCAAGCAGTGCCAAGCAGCACTGCTTGGACGCATGGTCAACCGAGATCTCTAGGGCGCTACGGTTCACACGAATTGACCGTACGACCCAAAACGAATTATACTAGGTCCACGCACATTGACATGCTGCGCACCTACAGATAAACCAAAGTACCGAAAGTACTACAAAACCACTGAATAGCAAGTACAACGCCGTATGAACCGGCTGTACAAATAGTCCTAAATAGTCGAACACTAAGACTTCGCCTATTTCACATTGTTGCGCCGAACAACCACTAAAGGAACCTAATTAAATAGGCTTGGACGCAACACTCCTCCCCCCTCTCTGGGGAGAGGTCGGCTACCCCGCTAGCCCAACGACAACCACGCCCAGAACATGCTAGACTCCGTATACGCATGGTGCAACCCATGAGTGACCTATGGTCCCGATGGGGCAGGGACCAGCTTGCACGACTAAGCTGGTCCATCGGGCAAGCCCAACTCAGATCCCGTCCATTGGCCGCGCGGCACGCAGAAGAAGGATGCATGCCCAAAGGACAGAAGCGAGGGGCCAAGACACAGGGCAGTGAGCCAAGGTCTCCACGATCACCACAAGTTTAGCCACGGACATACGTGAATCGTAACACATCCCAAGTGAGGATAGTCAATACAGGCATCGACACGACCACCACTGTAACTGCACGAGGTGATACATCACGCGCAGGTGGCTCAACCTCCAAATTCTCATCACAAGAGCCAATAAAGGCCATGCTACAATAAAGTAGCCAAAAGTCCCCAAAGAACACCGAGTGTCGCCAAATGTCACCGAATGTTGCCAAATGTCACCAAATGTCGCCAACTCAACGACGTCCCAAATAGAACAGTCTACCAATGGCAAGCAAGGTGCCAAAAGCTCCAACCCCGGCGATCAGACAATGTGGTGAAGAACACAATATAAACTGTCATGTGACCATGACCAATCACACGCCCGTACTATCGCCACACGCGGCAATAGGGAGGTCCACCCAGACCCCTGAGGGGGAACCTGGACAGGAGCCAAAGGTCGGTGTGAGGAGCTGGAAAGCCCCGCCACGAGGGGACCTGATGGCCCCGGTGCGACCCCTGAATCACCACCCGCAACGGTCACAGTACCCACCGGTAACGTCGCGCTGGTGACTGCCCCGCCCGGCCCTTAAGGCGCGACCTGATTGGGTCCTGCACTGGAATGTGTAGAAGCCCCAGGTCCCGCCGCCGCTTGGGGAGTCAACATCCGCTCCATCACCTTCTGGAGTACCGCTTCCATCGTGGTGGACAACCGCGCCTAAAACAAAAAACTCTGCCTGTGCAACCATCTGTTTCTCCAAACCTAAACGCAGCGCCTGCAGCTGGGAGAAAACCCGCTGCTCGACCTCCACCGCGGACTGCGAAGAGAGGTCGGACGCCTTGTTGAATGCCGGAAACCATGTTGTCCAACAAATGACTCGCCGATGCGTCCATCGACTCGCCGATGTGGCCACTGTGTCTCCTTGTCCTTGTCGCCCGTCGCCACTATACCTGAGGGGCATAGCGCGGGCTCTATGTACGGTGGCTTACCACCGTTGCACAAATATACGCTGCGACGGAAGTCGCGTGTGATACTTCGCCCGACGGCCGCCCTAGCGCTGACTGCCGCCACTGCGTCGATGTCGCAACTTGAGGCGCGATCATAGCTGGAACTGCGCGCACCGTATCCCGCGCTCTTTGTCGCCGCCGTAACCCTTATGAAATCGGTGTCCCTCGCCACCTCGTATGACTACAAGGGGGACTCCGCGCCGAATGAACTAATGCCGAGTTCCAACCCCTCCTGAAGAGCGGGGTCCTGAAGAGCAGATAGCTCCTCCTTGCGGACATGCGGCTGGTATTGGTGTGGTGGGGAAGAGACAAGTGTGCATGACTGCGCACATCCATCGCACGAAAGAGATCAGATACCTCCCCCCCCTAAGGGGGAGCCAAGCGTGTGCCTCGGCATGGAGGAACCCACACCAAGTTCAAAGAAAAAAAATTGAAAGATTCCTCTGACACGCATACGCATCTTCCAATCCTTTATGCACACACCACGTACACCCTCATACACCTACTACATGACCTAGTTGACCTCAGGCACTGACGAACCAAGGACAACCAACCCCGTACATCCATGATGTCCGGACCAACACATGCACCAGAGCTCGATCACTAGTATGACTACCAGTACAAACACAGATGCTCGGGCCAACATGTGCATCCACTAGTATGACTACTAGTACAGACACAATATCTAGTTGCTACTAGAGCCACTAGTACTAACACTAGTAACCTCAGTGCTTTCTCACACTGACTCCTCCCCCCCCTAAGGGGAATGGGAGCCTCTCCCTTCAGTCCACTAACTGGGTAACACACAGATGCCTATATCTGTGACTCCTCCCCCCCCTAAGGGGCTGTGAAGCCTCTTCCTTCTTCTCTCCTCCCCCCTCTATGGGAATCGGAGCGCCCTCGCGACGGAAAGCCCCCGGAGGGGGGGGGGGGGGGAAAGGGAAAAAAAATTCCAAACAAACCAAACAGATAGAACATCAAGCCAAAATAGACGTGCCACAACTGAGGTACAAAGACATTGTACCACAAGGGTACCCCCAGACTGGGGAGAGAGGGGTGTGAAGGTCAAGACAAGGCAGTGTCTACGAAACATGTGTCCGAATGGCAGTGAGAGTGGAGTGATCAGGTCCACAAGCAAGGCTGCCCCTACAAACACGTCGAGGAACTCCCCGGTACTGAGCTATCACGAGCCCCTGTCATCATGGTAGATGTGTCTAGCTGGCGATGTACGATAAACCATTGCCTCGGTTACCAGCATGACCGCTAGTATTGAGTACAAAAAAAATAGGTATGACTACCTGCAACAGAAACGTGCCACACACCCACAACAATGGGTAGGAACACCCATTATCACCTGACATCAATCCCAGCAAACAGCAGGTATGACCAACAGCAACCCCGATTAACAGCAAGGATTACTACTTGCTAGCTCCTGGCACGGTGGCTGTGCAGGGAGGGGTGATGGCAAGGGGCTGAATGCGACTGAGGATAGATGATGTGGGGGTGGGGTAAAACCCAATGCACCCCATGTGAAGAGTCCTAACTCCCCTTAGAACAGGGAAGAGAACAAAATGCTAATAGCGCCTTCAGACTGAAGGAGTACTGCTAACCCTATAGGATCCATAGATTGTTATGTCAAGCAACAAAAATCAACAACAATCCCAGGCCCGTCATGCAGCTAAGTGCTCCATTGCCTAAAACCTGCAACTAAGAAGGTTGCACATTGTGGCGACGTAACCCTCCCTGACTGGAAGGAAAAAGTACGAGGAGACAAGTGTGCATGACAGGAGTACTGGGAACCCTGTAGGATCCACACGTGGGAAATGATGTCCATGAACGTCCACAACAGCATGCATTTCAGCAAAGTGAAATCTGCAACTAGGAAGGTTGCAAAGCATATGCTGATAGAACCCTCCCTGACTGGAAGGAAAAGTAAGGTACCCGAGCTACAACAACCAAGCGCATCATCCTGAAACAACCACGTCGCATAGATACGTCAAAGGTAAGAAAAATTAATTACCCTTGCCAAACAGGCCGACGCTTGAAGATGGACATGATGCACAAAGGAACAAGCCGGTGGAACGCCGGCGACAACCACTAAGAAACAAAAGAGGTAAAGCGTTGATGCACTTCACATGGACGGCCGTGAGGGCCATATACACAGGAACCAAAAGAAGCAAAAGAGACAAAATACTCATGATGGCACCAGCTATGACTAACTGTTGCAACAACTGTCACTCTAACTAATTAATCCCAACAAAGAGACAGCAACAGCCATGAGGGTATCCCTAATTGCGATGTCTAGTAGCAAATAAGACCAACCTAGACAACACAGCTATTACTAGCTGCTGTCACAGCTGATACAAATATTGCTAGAATATTGCAGTCACTAAAGACTACAAGGGACGATGCTACTAAAGATAGCAATTGTCACTATAGCACCTATAAGGTGAGCACAGGCAGCCATCCTGGCCCCTGCAAAGGAGGTACATGGTACAGGCAGCTAACGGCTACAACCACAAGGACACAGTGTCAACATACTGGCATGACTAGCAGCATATGGAAATAACCAAACAACAAAAGAAAGAAGAAGGACAGGTGTGACCACCCGTGACAGCGCAGCAGCTAGCCAGACTGGCTACTACCTGCCTGTCTCCAAGATACTGGCATGACTACCAGCACCTAAAGAAAATAAAACAACCCAATGAAGTAAAAGAACAAGTGTGACCACCTGTAACACTGCAGCAGCCAACCAAAGTAGCTACTACTGCGCGTCACCACTCGCGCATGCAACAGATATGACTACCTGTTGTCACAGCTACGTAGTGCATCCAACAATTGTTGCCCTCCCTGTACCCTCTACACTGATGACCCAGGTGAGAGGAGGGTTGGGGCAGAAGGCAAAGGTGGTGGTGAAGGTCATAGAGTGGTACAAGTGGCTCCTAGTGACCCAGGAGTGCCGTGCGCATAAGAATTAACGCTTCTGCCTGAACAAGAGTGGCAAGACCTGCCTCCCCCACCCGTACCCACGAATGACCTGTTCAGCGTGCTCCGAAGATTAAGGAGCAAGCCACAGTGTACACTATTGCTGCTAGGGGCTACAGCCTATAAGGGCTGCCACTAAAAGAAACACTTGGGCTAACAGCCTCGAAGGACTGCAACGCTAAATGGGCTACAGCCGGGAGAGGCTGCAACGCGAAAATGGGCTACAGCCGGGAAGGGCTGCAACGCCAAAATGGGCTACAGCCGGGAAGGGCTGCAACGCAAAAATGGGCTACAGCCTGGAAGGGCTGCAGCACACACACACACAAAGGGGGCTACAGCCTGTAAGGGCTGCAGCACCACAATGGGCTACAGCATGTAAGGGCTGCAGCACAAAAATGGGCTACAGCATGTAAGGGCTGCAGCACAAAAATGGGCTACAGCCTGGAAGGGCTGCAGCATGACAAAAAGAAAAGGGGGCTACAGCCTGGAAGGGCTGCAACCCTAAAAGAAACACTACTGGGTAGGGCTGCATACACTGATAGAAATTCAAGTCTAGGAAAAACTAAAATTTCGACAGCATTGGCCGAAGGAGCGTTCTATCATAATGAACAATCCTACTCCGGGCGTACCTGTGTCTTCGACTCCACCAGCTGACTGCCGGGTGTCGTGCCCATGGACGCTGCCGAAGTAAAAGAGGTCGCCGATGATGAGGATATTCCCTCGAACACTCGCCAGCAACCCCGCCCCACTAAAAGTCGACTAAAATTAAATTTCGTGAAAAAAAAGCCGTTCCTGACAGGAACCTGGGTCATGACCTCTAGAGTGTAGGTCACGACATACGCACAATCGCAAGGTGGCCAGTCAGCGATGTGACATTATAGTTGTTTTAGAAACTTATAAACAGCGCTCATTTACCTCTGCGACTCACGTGGATTCCTCCGATACCAGTTTTACATCCCGGCTGACTGCCGGCTGCGAAAGATCTACACCTGATTCATAATAGACCATTATGAACAGTGGTCGCTATATTAATCTACGCAATCCACACCGTGACTAGTGTGGACGATAACTAATCTAACATAATTAACCTGGCGCAGTTGACCCTGGCCGGTTCAAGCCCGAGGTGTTGCAACCTCGTGGGAAGCTGGGCGAAATGCCTCCCGAGGTACATGTAGCATTTACGACAGGAATTCAGGACCATGCATTTCCTAAAACCGCGGGCGTGACCCAGCCGGAAAGAGAAAGAGATTAACTCAATTCATTTCATTCATTCCGGGGGTGCCAATGGTGAACGTTCCCACACACTATTAACCTTGGCGGCTCACAGCGTTGCCAAGCAGTGCCAAGCAGCACTGCTTGGACGCATGGTCAACCGAGATCTCTAGGGCGCTACGGTTCACACGAATTGACCGTACGACCCAAAACGAATTATACTAGGTCCACGCACATTGACATGCTGCGCACCTACAGATAAACCAAAGTACCGAAAGTACTACAAAACCACTGAATAGCAAGTACAACGCCGTATGAACCGGCTGTACAAATAGTCCTAAATAGTCGAACACTAAGACTTCGCCTATTTCACATTGTTGCGCCGAACTGTCCACTAAAGGAACCTAATTAAATAGGCTTGGACGCAACACCGCCCGCCCGCCCGCCCGCCGCCCGCCCGCCCGCCCGCCGCCCGCCCGCCCGCCCGCCCGCCCGCCCGCCCGCCGCCGCCCGCCCGCCCGCCCGCCCGCCCGCCCGCCCGCCCGCCCGCCCGCCCGCCGCCCGCCCGCCCGCATGCCCGCCCGCCCGCCCGCCCACCCATTCATGTTGACTAGCCAGGGTGTGTGCACTAGCCAGGGTAGAGTCCAGGGTAGAGTGCACGGCAGGCTTGCGGGGCTCAGGTCGGCATGCAATAGCAGATTCATGTTTGCCATCATGCAGCTTTATGAGAATAAAAGCGCGTTTTATACTGTCACGCGTGTTATATGGTTTTTAGGTACGAACCTTGACATAACAATAAATAAAATGCATAAATAAATAACAATAACTGGACTAAAACACCTTCACATGTGCATGGACACATATTGGGGGTTAGGTTCAGTTAGGATTGCTCAACTCCCTTGAGGAGGCCGAAGCGGTCCCCAGCAGAAACCCGTTGAGATACATCCTCTTCCCCACATGGGTGGTAGCAGCTCTTACTTCCCCTTCACATGGGTGGCAGCAGCTCTTACTTTCCCTTCACATGGGTGGTAGCAGCTCTTACTTTCCCACATGGGTGGTAGCACAAGCCAGTGACTCACTCAGTGCACCTCGCAGTGAACCATCCAGAGGCCATGCTTGCCAGCTGGTGGGATGAGGTGGCGCCGTACTTGCCTCGAATGTCCAGGTCATCGTTAGACGTCTGCACTGCGCCCACCTCAGCGCTAGCATCAGGTGTCACGGGAACGCTACAAGTCACGGCCGCCCTCAACTGTCCAGCTACAACTAGGGAGAGCGGGTCGTCCCCACGAAGCCTAGAGGTTGCCCTCCAGTGACGGGGTCTGCTATCAAACGCCAACGCCGCTAGTCGCCCTCCCGTGTCAGGTCGTTGTCCCATGCATGTTCCCGTCTGCTATACCGCGTCACCGTAGCCCTCAACAGTTGAGGTCATCGTCAGCTGTCCATGTCTTATATGCCCAGCTACTCCGCAAGTCACTGGCAGTCTTGTATCAACGAGACGACTCTTATATGTCCAGGTCATCGTCTGGGTCCTCGTCTGAGTCCGGCACGTCATCGTCCGAGTCCCTCTCATACAGGATATGCCCCCCCACCTGCACGCCCGCGCCTTTCCCCGTGAAGTCTGCGTGCGGGGGCATTGGTATGCTGGCGCCACCCCCTGTGCGGCCATGGGCCAGACCCCCCTCGGTGGTGGCGTACGCCAGGGAGAAGGGTGCCGTGACCCTAACATCCGGCATGTGCCCCTGCCGCATGCCCTGGTGCTCGTACGGCAGCACCACGCTCCGCTTCTGCTCCTTCTCCTGCGAGCTCAGCTCCATGCGGAACGGCAGCGCGAGCCCTGGTGCCCCGCGCAGCGGCAGCGCCACGCCTCCCACCCCGGGTGCTGCCGAGGACGATCCGGTTGCTGCTGAGGACACAGAGGATGGAGTGGGAGTAGGTGCCGTTGTGGTGGCAGAGTCAGGCCTGCGGGGGAGCGCGCTGGTGGCTGCGTGCTTGATGCTGGCTTCCGCCACCGCTGCCGCCACCGTCTCGGCCACTGTCTCGCACGCCTTGCTGACATCCGCCATGGGGGAGAACAAGACACTTGGCGACCAGTCATTGGCGTCCCCTGCTGCTATGCCTGGTCTATTCTTGGCCTGGCCAAGGGAGATGAGGAACCCCATCGTCTGCGTCTGCAGGAGCCCCTTCCGCTTGCGCAGGAGCACCTTGACACGCCCGTGCTCGCGCACAGGGTGGGACCCAGGGAGCGACGATGGTGACGCGAATAGCACGGGGCGGTTGGATGGTAATGCGGAGGTGGTCGACAGGCTGCCCTGCGGCAAGGGCGAGGGGAGTACGTCCACCACCGCGGAGGCCATGTGCTCGAGGTATGCACCGTCGTCGGAGGCATGCCGCTCTTCTTGTACGGACAGCCCTGGCGACAGCGCCGCGCCAACATGCCTCATGACAAACACGCTGGCCACGCGAAAATCCAGCCTCAGCGCGTCCAGCAACGAGACCGCCGCCGCCTTTCCGTATCTTCGTGACAGTGTGTCGAACGAGTCGATGGTGACGGTGCAGGAGGGACACGTGGCGGAGGTGTCTGGGCCGTTAAGTTCGGACGCCTGCGACAGGATGGTGTTCAATAAAGGTTGCCAACCAGGTCCTGACTTGGAAACGGGGGCGGGTTGGACTGTCAGGCCGGCTGGTGCCCAAGTCATGCAGGAAGGAATGCGATTGTCGCCATATCTCTCGCGATACCACCCGAGAGGATCAGACCAGCAGTCAATGATGCTGACGCATGAATTCACTGCCCCACTGGAGGCTCCATTCCAAATAACCGACATGGGCAACGCATCCAAAACTAACATGATTACGCGCGAAGCTTTTGCCCTTTGAGCCCGGACTGCAATGCACAAGTCGTGGACCATCTGCTCATATACGTGTCGTCCTCCAAATACGTGACTGCTGTCTCGCAGCAGGACCAAAGGGGCGGCATGCCTTGACATTCCGGCCGCCGGGCCATCCCGCAACATCCGAACTGCAGCGTCGACCATTTAAGTTGACAATGTCTGATGGCGATATAGACGCATTTTACAGACGTGTGTGCCCAAGCATAGACCGTTTGGCAGCCGTCTTCATTTCAACTTTTTTCCTGTGGAGAATTGACGTTTTTCCGGGGGAAAATTGACGTGGGCCGCGTCCCGGCGACAACTTGGATCACTGCATGCGACGTAAAGATCTCTAGTTGCTGTCGTGTTTCCTTGTGATTAGTTCCTGCCAAGTGGATTTATGCGTGGAGTTGAGTCGCGCCGGATTCATGCGTGGGCGTCGTGCATGGGCGCGCCTGAGTTGAGTTGAGTTTATTCCCGCGCCGGTAGTCCGACAGGGTTATTAATTAACAGTGGATCCATAGGCTGGTCCGACCTTATGGGCGCGCCTGTGGGAAATAATCGCGCCTGTGGTCAATTGCGACCCGAGTATCCAAAGTATCTTCAATGCGCCATCGCAGGATTTTCGCGCCAGAAAATGACCGTACCGCATCCTGGGTATGGAATCCTTGTAGCGTGTGGTGCCTGGTGAATCCTGCGATCTGATTAAATTGTCATCTCGGTATCGCCCAATCTTACAAAGAGACTGTCTCTTCACGTTCAGAAAATTGCGTCATCTATACGTCTAGACATGATTCAGCCAGTCGTTTTTCACCGCAATCCTGAGCGAGGCCTGCACTGCCGGCCTAGCTGGCTGCTTTGCAGTTGGGTTCCCTCGTGCCCTGTCCACCTCACGTCCATGGCGCGCTGCGGTCAACCCTCCACTTGCGCGCGCGTGTGTGGCCTGAATCCGTCAAGCGGTGCGCGCCTTGCCAGCAACTGCACGGGCGAGAGAAAAATCGGGACACCAGTTCGGTAAACGAGCACAGCAGGAGAGAGAACGTGAGGTGGAGGGCAGCCAGTGCCTATCGACATGGCTGCCACCGGGTCTTGTTCGATTCGTGGTCAGTGTAATTTGTTATGCGATGGATGCTTGAGCGCACCGGCCGCTGTGTTCTGTCCCTCGGACGCCGCGGCTCTTTGTTTGGCATGCGACGGCAACGTGCATTCCGCCAATCGCGTCGTGTCAAAACACGTTCGCGTGGATATCTGGCCATCCCAACCTGAAGAACGCACAAAATGCGACGTCTGCCAGGTGCGATTTCTTTCCGGCTACCCGGGCTTGTACGCTGTTCCTTAAAATTTTTGTTCTCCGTCATTCTTCTTCTTGCGTCGGCTATGCCCACCTCAGTTATATTTAGTTCATCCAAGAGTCGATCCAATAGTTATTATAATGTTCTTACTCAGTTGCTCACGGTAGTTCCTTTCGTTATCCTAGGATTTTTGTTTTAATGACTGAATTTCATGCCGGACACCCGTCAATATCCTGTTCTGTTTTCTTCTTGTTTTATAACACAGAGCATTTCGTGATTTCCCCCCCCTACTGCTTTGTAAATCTCCACTTGCTATTGAACTGTTACGATACTAAAGTTGACGCCCGATAGTCCCTTTCGAATCATGTCTTGTCAGGACAGCTTTAATTGTAGCTAGCGTCTTCCACTCTTTCAAATTCATTGGTTGTAATTATCCGTATATCGAGGAGACAACCAGCGCGTATACATCACATATCTGAAACGCCTCTCCAATGCAAGTAAACCTTCGCTTTTTCAAGCAAGTGATTAATTCATCGCGAAATAACAAGTATGGACTAATTATTGACACACAACTTATGGTGACTTTTGGTGGTGCCTGAGTAGTTCGCTTTGTATTACTGTGATATTTCAGCACAACGGCTGGCTTGTATGCCTGTAAGCACCCACAGTCATAGATAGCGACACAATATGCTAGGCTTACTGTTGTGTTAGAAACAGCTCACAGCCAGTCATACTCTGAAGAGCCATGTGTCTAATCGACGGAGCCATCTGTCCATTGTTCCGGAAGCACAGGGCCAGCTGGGTGGCTGGGCCACACTTGATTTCTGGGCCACCCTGCTTTATGTTGCTACTTTGCCCTCACCATCCAAGCTTGGTGCTCTGATTGACTTGATCACTTGTGGCCATCTGCCCAGATAGCTCGCCTGCGTTTGTACTCTACCCTTACGCCTATCGTCATTGCCCCGCTAGGCATCTCCATGGTCATAGAAACCGTTTAAACTACCCATGACCCAGCTGGGGAGTGCACCGGGGCCGGGCACACCCGTGCGAGCCCTCCGCCACGTGTCACCATAGTGGCCCTGTTTTCTGCCTGCCATTGCCGCGCGATCATGGCAACACTCCCACTGTGCTATCCATTTACCTTTTCCTTGATGTACTCGACTTTATTTATCAGTTATCTTTTGTTGACTGTTTACGTGGCCTTACCCCCATATACTCTATTAGTCATGACAAAAATGCCCTTGCATAATCAATATTTGTGCCCTTCCTTTCTCCTCCCCTCTGCCCCATTCTTCCCCCCCCCCGCCCCCCCCAGGAGGCATGCGCCTTCTTCTTTTGCCGCGAAGACCGCGCTCTGCTCTGCCAGGAGTGCGACGTGTCCATCCACACGGCCAACGCGCTGTCCGAGAAGCACAGCCGCTTCCTGCTGACGGGCATGCACGTGAGCCTGGCAGCCGACGACCCCGACAGCGGGGACGAGGAGGAGGAGCGTAATGGGGGGGCCGCGTCGGCGGACCCGGCCAGTCCTAAAGGGGAGCCCCGCCACGCGATGCATGCGCAAGATGCGCCACAACAGCAGCAGCAACAACAGCAGCAGCAGCAGCAGCAGCAGCAGCAGCAGCAGCAGCAGCAGCGAGTGTGGAACTCGGGGGTGGGGGATGACATGCGCCAGCATAATGCGCAGAGTCAGCCGTTACTGGACCCTTCCAGGGGCTCAGGAGGGCGAGGCTTGCAAGGGAGCAATAAATCGGTGGCAGGTGGGAACGGGAATGGCAATAACAATGGCTGGTTGGACAGCCCCCAATATCTGCCACCGCAGACGGTGCCGCAACTGGGCGGCAGCAGTCAGCAGCCACCGAGATTCTCATCCGCAGGTGCTGGCAGCAGCAGCAGCTTGAGCTCCGGAAATAGCTCCCCATCCCTGCTGGGGGGATCCCAATCCCCGCAGCTGCTAGTACCAGACCTCCGGCTGGGCTCTAACTTGGGCAAGGGGCAAGGCACGGGCGGGGGCGGGCCATCCAGTATGGGGGGGCCACAGGCATACCCTCCCGGGGGCGTGGGCAATGCTTTTGGCGGCGGCATGGGTGGGTCGCGGGGAGGTGGGGGATACTCGGGCTCTCCCAGCGTGGGCAGCGCGGGTGGCATGGCAGACGCCGCCGGTGGGTCGGGCGCGGGTAACGCGCTGGATATGAGCGTGCAGTGGAGGGTGGACGAGATACTCAACATTCCGGACCTGGCCGATGGGTACAACATTGGCGACATTGACACCTCCAAGGTGGGTGGTAGCATGGTTGCCTCCAAGGTGGGTGGTAGCATGGTCGCCCTCAAGTTGGGTGGTAGCAGGGGAAGGAAGCCGTGGGATGCGATATTGGGCAGGTGGGTGCTGCGGTGCAGGTGATAGCAAGGCAAGGATACAAATGGAGTGTGGACGCAGGGCCCCTGTGTGGTGGTTGGTTGGATGCCACTGCCATCCGCACCGTGGAATGCTGGATACCGCCTCTGCTCGCGTTGGTGCATGCTGCTGCTGCTGCTGCTGCTGCTGCTGCTGCTGCCGCTGCCGCTGCCGCTGCCGCTGCCGCCGCTGCTGCTGCTGCTGCTGCTGCTGCGCTATTGGACGCTCGTGTGATGGACGCCAGCTGTTTTTTGTTTCATCATGAGGGTGTGCAAGGGCTCGTGTTGTCTGGGCACAGGGCACGCGTGTGTCGTGCTGTATTGAGGCGAGGCCGTGACAGCTAGTCACCTGAGAACCACCGTAGCTGAACAGGCCAAACGTACCCTTGGCGCTCACGGGCACGTGATGCGTTTGCGCCGTCAAGTGAACCTGGTATATGACCGAAACGAGACGAGCTGTGGGTCCCCTGGTTGCCCCCGTGTATGCTCCCATGTCATAGGGCCTGCTTGCGCTATGTGCTAACGAGCTTGTGTCTTTGCCATTTCTGTTATCGCCCCGCCATCGTGGCGACATTCTCCATGCCTGGCCTCTGTGTGCGCAGGGAGGAGACCTCTTTGACGACATTGACTGGAGCGTGGTGCCCGAAATGCCAGTATCAACGGTGGGTGTGGTGCCCCAGCTGGGCTTTGGAGACATGTTTGGGTACGCGGGACACATGGAGCGTAGCAAGTCGCCAGACTCAGACGACGGGTGTGTTGTGCCGGATGCAAGGGTGAGCATGGGCGGGCCGTCGGGGCTGGACAGTGGCAACGGCAGCAACCGCGGTCTGATGTCACAGAAGAGGCAAAGAATGTGATTGAGAGGCGAAGGGATCTGGCTGGGTGGTGGCGGGTTGTCACCCATTTTCTGGGCTTGGTGTTGCTGTAAAACTAGCGGGGTGGTACCCGATGCAACTTATGATTGTTAGTTTTATCGGTTGGACATTGGGCCGGGTGCCCAGAGAAGCGAATGGTTGGTCCCTGGTGGATCATGCGGATGTGTGGCGTCGTATGTACCACCTGACACGGACCAGCTGGCAGGAACCCTCTGCAGCATGCTATTTGAGCCGAAATTCGGAGGCTGTAATGTACATAATAACTCAACTCATCAATAAGCCTGCGCATGTTGCTGCCTTCATGGCATGTGTCAACAAGCGCTAGCCTCACTTGGTTTACACCTTATGAATGCTGGCCAGGAAGTTAGATGTTTGTATCAAGGAGACAACCAGCGCAGATGTTTGTATGATTACGAAGTAGAAGATCTAGATATGAAGTCTTGGGGCTCAGCCGTGGTCAACCAAGGTGGCTTGTCATTGCAAGCTGAGTGACTAGTGGGCAATACTCTATTACCTAACGTCCTTCCTTGTTTTAGGCGAGCAGTTTGGGTAGTTCGATCCATGTTCCATGCTCCGACCCACCATGTACCCCGAGCCGCGCCAGAGTTTGTCTTAAATTATTGTCCGGATTTCGTCCGAGATGCAGACTTTTGCAGCGTCACAAGTGGCTATATGCTCCAGCCCAGGGGCTTAGCTGTATCTGCGACGGACAAAGCAACGAGAATCGATCGGCTGACGGCGACCTGGCTGATGGCGGAGCTCAGAACATTTACGTCTGAGCCCCAAATTCAGTCAGATCACTGGCATTCGATGCGCATTTCTAGGACGCACCCGCCAGTATGTACGGCGTTGGATCGCCATGCGTCCAGGCATAGCTGTCTCACTTCATAATCACTTACGGCTGAAACACAATATCAAAAAAGTTACACATGTGACAAGATTCAGGCTATGACGACTCCGAAAGCTGAACGAGGTCTGGAAAAGGAGCTGGAAAAGCTTCCCAGCTCCCAGCCCAACCCTCTCGCCCTTAATTAATTAATTAATTAATTAATTAATTAATTAATTAATTAATTAGGAACATAACTCCGTTGGGAGTATATGTAGCACACCTTTGCGGAGTGTCTGATCAGAATATGTAGCACATAGCCCAGAGAAGGGGCATATGGCCTATCATACATTCTAAGCTACTTCCTGCAAGGGTGGGAATGTAAAGGACCCTCGCTCTAGGTGCACCAGGGCACTTGCATCCCCATGATCTTCAAGCTATGCCCAGCTAAGGGGGAGCCTGTCATGGGGGGGAAGATCAGCATAGCTATACAAAAGCTAGAGCGTGGCATCTCAGCAGAGAGCTACTCCCTGCATGGGCACAGCATAACTAAATAAAGCTAGGCATCGTCTGGAGGGTGGCACATCATAGGCACACATGTACATGATGAAATAAAGCGCGTGGCTTAGCTGGGATAGCACGCCTCTAGGAGGCGTACATGTACATGGCCACGGTCTATCTATTCTACACTACTACTGCTGTATTCCCCTAAGCTGGGGCGTCTGGAGTCGCTGGGGCCGCGGGGGTCGCCTGCCAGGGCTTGTGGCCGACGTAGATGGTCTCGCCCTTGCCATTGCTAAATTAAATTATAACATGACTCCGTTGGGAGATCATTAAAATTAAAAATTAAATTAAATTATAACATGCCTCCGTGGGGAGGTCATGTAGCACATATTTCATGATGGATGGGGTGGAGGAAGCCGCGTGATCGAACTATCCTAACTCTATCTAGAAAATCCTAACTGCACTACTCATCAAAACGCCTCCTCCGCTTGGGGGGAGGTGGCTCTCCGTTGGGAGATCATGTAGCACATATACCTTGCTGGATGGATGGAGGTGGGCGAAGCCGCGGAACCGAACTAAGCTAACTCTAAGGTAATCTAGTCTAGAAAACCCTAACTACTCTACTCAGCAAAGCGCCTTTTCCTTCTGGGGGGAGGGGGCTTGCCCACAGGGGCTGGCGTGTGAGCCTGGACAATCTTGTGCCACCTCTTCTTGTTCTGCATAGCAGTCCAAGCAAGAGAGAGGGAGTGAATGCGGTGTTCAAACTGAGCTGGGACCACTACGTCGGCCAGCAACATCTGTGTGTAGTTCATGGCAGGTTTACCCATCTTTCTAGGAATGTCCTTGGGGCCAGGCCAGGTCAGGATATATGCCGCCCTAGCTGGCTGGCCAAGCCGCTGGGGCCGCCGGCCAGACCAAGGTCGGTGTCTACCTGACTGGTGCAAGCAAGATGCCCTACAAATGCTATCCTACGCTGCAGGTAATCTTGTCCGAAATGCGAGGCATACCCTGATACAAAAAGACTCTAATTACCTATGTGTGGAAAACCCGACATTCAGGACCTGTCGAATTAAGCATCCGGTAAACCGTGCCGTCCAGCTTAATTGGCGGCCAGTGTGTTCGTGAGTGTCCATACCTCGGCGCCGTACGTAAGCACCGTGTCAGAGGACGAGGATCTTGAAGAGCATTCGCTTGTGGTGCTCGCCCAGGTCCATCGATTGCCAGTAGGTGTTGAGCGAACGAAGCCTAGCCCAGGCCAGGCCGATGCGGATGTCCACATCGTCGGCGGTGTCGGGGAGCATGCTCCCCAGCAGTTTGAAGCGGTCACGGCACGGGACCTCCGTCCCGTCGAGCAGCCGCGGCAGCGGTGGGCGACTGGAGGCCCCAATCAGGTGCCATCGCCTCAGTTTTGACACTAATCTCCAACCCGGCCCACCGCCCGCGCCTCTACTAAGCCCAGACACTCTAGCCAGGTCTGAATGTGCTCGGGGCGCCCGATGAGGGTGGTATCATCCGCATATAGATCAGGTCGGACAGGCGGTAATCAACCGGGGCCACCGCCGTCGTGTTCGCGCTCGTTAAGGATGTCCAAGCCAGGCTCGAACCCCTTCCGAGCAGTAAAGCGTGCACGTGCCTGGCGCATGACGTGATCCCCGACAATAATGAACAGATATGGGGACAGGACACAACTCTTGCCACACCCCATGGTGAACATGGGGGAATGGTGGGGTGGTGCCTTCCGCAGTCCGCACTGCCTGTGAACCCTCATACAGCCGACGAATGGCAGCAATAAACGCTGGTGGTGCATGGTCCAGAGCTAGGATGGCCCAAAGAGCCTCCCAGAGGACCGTGTCAAATTAATTAATAAATTAATTAGGAACATAACTCCGTTGGGAGTATATGTAGCACATAGCCCAGAGAAGGGGCATATGAGCCTATAATACATTCTGAGCTACTTCCTGCAAGAGTGGGAATGTAAACAACACTTGCTCTAGGTGCGCCAGGGCACCTGCATCCCCGTGATCAATCAAGCTATGCCCAGCTAAGGGGGAGCCTGTCATGGGGGGGAAGATCAGCATGGCTATACAAAAGCTAGAGCGTGACATCTCAGCAGAGAGCAGCTCTCTGCATGGGCACAGCATAACTAAATAAAGCTAGGCATCATCTGGAGTGTGGCACATCATAGGCACGCATGTACATGATTAATTAAATAAAGCGCGTGGCTTAGCTGGTTTAGTGCCTGTAGGAGGCGTACATGTACATACCGTGTCAAAGGCCTTGGTATAGTCAACAAAAATGAAGACCAGCGGCCAACCGTCAGGGCAAATTGCGACGTACCTCCTCCATCAGCCGGCGCGCGACAAATACAGCCATGACAGTGACAGCACACTGCTAAGCCGCCTGGCTTACCTGCCAAACCATCGCCAAGCGCCTAGCCTGAGCCCAAGAAATTTATCTTGCCAACTATACGCCAGGTCGACACACAACTTGGCGTTGTCAAGTGTCAACAGATGGGGGTCGCTTTGGAGCTTCCATCCCAGCAACGATAGTTTTTCCTTTCTCAGCTGGCTAATCCTGCCGAAAAAGGACTGTGCCCAGGTCCTGCAGTATCTCGCAGAGGACCGCAAGCTTGTTTTGCTCGAGGGCGCCGGAAAACTTATGATTCCGACAACCCGCGCCCATTGGAGTGGCTCCTCAATCTATCGGAGACGTACCAACGCCTGATTATCCTGACCAGCTTCTTCTAGCTCAACGAACGCGCCCTGTTCGAGGCACTCCGCAAGTTACCAGCCCCTGCGCCTGCAGCCACACCGGCAGCCAAGCCGGCCGCCTGCAGCCAACCCGGCTCCCTCCCTCTGCAAGGACGACATCCGCGCAGTGTTGCATGGAGGAGCACGTGACCTCCTGGCCACTGGCCGAGAATTAAGCTGACCTCTCTGAACACGACGCTCAATGCGGTGAAAGCCCGGATCTCCAATGTGGAAACCAAGGTCGCCCACAAGCTCCAACCTCAGGCTGGGTGAGGCTCAGCTCACGGCGCTGCAGACCGCAGCGCAGGCATCTGAGGCGCATGCTGCACTCGTCTCTCGCCTAAATCAGGTGGACGGAGGGCAAGTGCGGCCTGCTCGTCAAGAAGCTCAAAGCCATCACCGCCCAAACCGACGCCCTGGCCGCGCAGGTCCTGGCGATTGCAGCGCAGACAGCCACCAATGAATGCAGCCCAGCCCACCCGGCCGGCAGATGATAGCCTCTCGCCGCACTCCTACTACGCGGACCTGCTGTGATCAGCGACCGCCTCGACCACTGATGCAATCGCCACGATGTCGCGCGCCGTTCCGTTCTGCACGGCCGGGTCCATCGCCGTTATGCGGGGCCGCGAGGCGGCGCGAGGCCGGTCGATCGAGGCGGGACAGGTGGCGTCAACGCGCTGTTACGCCTTACCGAGGAGTCATGCAGGCTTGCGTCGCCCCAGGCGATGGGCGCCAACGCGACGTAGCGCACGCAGGGTTCCGGTCTAATTTCCGGACCGGTGCATGCGAATCTGTGCACCGGGAGCCAAGTGCCGTTCTGCCATATATGCGTCACCGGGTGTCCCGATTCTAAGATGGGCATGCAGTAATTGGCTGCTGGAGTCACTACAACATGCAGCAGGTTTCGTGCATAGGCTGACAGCCTGGCAATGTGGGCTGAACATGCACGTGCATGCAAAGTGCGTTGCACGGACTGGGAGCATGTCCGGTGATCATGGCCTTGTCATTGCTGTGCATTATGTATCCGCGCGATCGCTTCAAACTGTTGGGGAGCATGCTCCCTGACACCGCCGACGATGTGGCCATCCGCATCGGCCTGGCCTGGCCAGGCTACTAAGGCTTCGTTCGCTCAACACCTACTGGCGCTCCAAGGGCCTGGGCGAGCACCGCAAGCGCATGCTCTTCAAGGTCCTCGTCCTCACGGTGCTCACGTATGGCGCCGAGGCGTGGACACTCACGGCAACACTGGCAGCTAAGCTTAGTAGTCGACGACACGGTTTACAGGATGCTCCGACAGGTCCTGAACGTAGGGTTTTCCCAGCGTAGGTCATTAGAGTCTTTGTATCAGGATATGCCTCGTATTTCGGACGAGATTAGGCAGCGTAGGATAGCATTTGTAGGACATCTTGCTCGCACCAGCCAGGTCGACACCTCCCTTGGTCTGGCCGGCCCCCAGCGGCTCGGCCAACCATGCAGGGCGGCATATTTTGACCTGGCCTGGCCCCGGCCAAGAACATTCCTAAAAGGGTAGGGAAACATGCCATGAACTCACACCCAGATGTTGCTGGACGACCTATAGTGGTCCCAGCCCAGTTTGAACACCGCATCCACTCTCTCTCCCTTCTTTGGACTAGCTGCCATGCAGGACAAGACGCGGTGGCAGAAGATTGTCAAGGCTCACACGCCAGCCCCTGTGGGCAAGCCACCTCCCCCCAAGAGGAGGAGGCGTTTTGATGAGTAGTACTGTAGTTAGGCTTTTCTCGACTAGATAGCTTAGAGTTAGGTTATGTAGTTCGATTACGCGACTTCCTCCACTCCACCCATCCATCATGGAATATGTGCTACATGATCTCCCCACGGAGGCAAGTTATAATTTAACCCATACTCCGTCAGGCCATTTTTGGCACTTTCAGACCCCTAAAATTGCCAAAAATCATAACTCATAGACCACAACTCCAAATACCCCCAACCAAGATGCTAGGAGTATCTACACTTCAAGGGCTTTCATAATATGCAATAATATCATGAGTCTAATTAGTCCTTTGGATGATACCTTCAGTCAAAGTGAGCCAAAAGACGATCATTTTGTGCCAAGAAAAAGTATACCCCCCCCCCTTCTACTGAGGGGAGGGTCAGAAACCTCAAACCCAACATTGGACAATTGAGTTGGATAGTCCAATGGTGCTTTCCTTTGGTCAAACTACCCGGATAGCCCATTTGACCCATACCATGCCCGCGTTTACGTGTGTGGCTTACGCGCGCGCAAACAGCCAACTATGCCATGCCATACAATGATGCAATATAATTGACGACAATAGACTGCCAAATATGCTGGAATACAAATGTGAAGCCACCTGACACTCACTGAACGGTATCCCCCAAGAAATGCCACAAACTGTGCAACATAATGGCTAATACCCCTCCTTGAGCAGGCATGGAAGGCAGTGCAATTACCACTAATATATCCACCATCAGACATGCATGAACGTACGAGTTTCCATGCAACCAACACGGAAACGAATCGCCGCACCTGCCTCGATCACGACCTGGCCGGGTTCCGCTGGCCGACATGCTCATACGTCCCGGATACTGATGCTAGTGGCACAGGCAGCCATATCCGCTCTATCCATGCATCCGTCATGATAACCATGTTGATTTATCTATGCAAAGATGACGTCTAACGCGTCGACGTTCCCAGCAGATGGTGCCTGCGGACTTCCGTAAAACAATGTAAGGCCCAGGCGGAAAGAAGCTACCAAGAAACCAAAAAGAAACCGGCGATACCAAACGGGACGTCTCTTCTGATGGTGGCGACCAAGACAGAGATAATAACCACTGCGTATTTTCACAGTTCCGTGAATCTGATAATTCTTGACGAACCAACATAATGCATCATCGTTCAGGGGTCATCATCTGACCCGTTTCAAGCTGCGGAACCCCAAATTTCCACCAAATGGCACGTTGACAGCCATATCTCGCTATCCGCGCGCGCAACGGTCAAAAATGTTAGCAAAAGTCACGTGATGCACAGCCTGGCAACGTGGTATTTAGGTGGCTATGGCGCAATTATCCCACCAACCTATGCATTTACGTTCACATTGGGTCTGTCCCGAGTTGCCTGACCACTTACATCCGTACCCGATGGCGCGGCGCTCGCGCAATATTTTGCCACGTGGCGGGGGGTGCAAGTGTATCCAAATGGATACACTTGACGGAGTATGGGTTAATTTAATTTAATGTATCCGGCACTGACTGCATTTGGCAGCCAGCTGGCAAACCGCAATTCTGAGGCCTTGAAGAGGTAGATATTTCTCATCACAACAATCTGTTGTTATGCAGGCTAGATATCAAATTGTTTGGCAAGCTGGCACTACGCTGAGCATTGTGATCAGCGGTGAGGGCATTTTGTCGTCTGATGCGGACCTGGTAGATTAAAGGTTTTCTTATGCAGAACAGGGAGTCGCTGCAGGTGACGACAATTAGGATTTTGTTAGAACTTCGATTCCTTGGTGCATGATGCTGACCAAGGCAGCTTGTCAGCCCAGTACTATAGCTGCTAAAGCTTGCCTGTAGTGCATTGTGGAAAGACAAATCGATTGTCATCAGGAGTCACATGCTGAACGTGACTGCAAGGCAAGGCTGATGCAAGATATTGCGTAAGCGTTTGAAGCAACTGGGCTGGGCTTGGGTTAAGTATGCATTCCACACGGGTCGGTCTTAGCTGCATGTAGCTCTGTGTGCCGATTCTTGAACCTGTCCGACTACGGTAGTTATGGTGGTGAGGGGCAACGGTAGCCAGCCCCCCATTTTTCGTTTTCTCATTGACCCCAGCGATCGCTGCAGAGCAGAGCTATATCAAGTTTGTTAGTGCTGTGTTAACGTTGTTGCCCTTACATAAACAAACAGATTGTCTTTTTGTGAAGCACACAATATGTCCATGACTAGTCAGAAGCCTGAGTGCCTCTCATCTCTCATTGTGTGAGAACTGGCGGTGCCTAGGATAGGCACACGTAACTTCTCGTCTTTATCTACACAGAGCTACCCGGCGGCCGAGTAAGGTAGGCTGTCTGAATAGCTGCTACCTCGATCCTCTTGTTGGAACGGAGCTAGGTTTAGCTGAATGTGTCAGACTGTCACGAGAGGCAGCTGGCAAGCAACTAGGCCTAGACATTCCAGTTGAGTGTGAGGCAGTTGATTTTTTAAAATCTTGTCTTGGGCATCACATTTCGTGCCAAGCAAACTGTTGAAGAGGCCAAGGGCCCCTGCCACCCCAGCAATCCCAGCCTAGGGAATATAAGCAGTGGTGTAGTCAGGCTTAGCTTAGCACGTGGCCCACGCCTATGCGCATGTGCGCCTATGATGGGACTCCCCGCGGATGATGCATTAAGCTTGAAGAACGAGCCACGAGCCACGAGGTAGCCATGGCTGCATGACGGCGGAGCTCATAACTTTCACGTTTGAGCACCGAATTCAGCCGTGAATATCACTATCGCTTCGTCTTTCTAAGACGCACATGCTGATATAATTTTCCGAATCTCAAACGCAATATATGACGAGCAAACGTCCCTTGACGCAACGCAGTTTGGCGGATGCGCTCGGCCATGAAAATCCGTCTGCAGCTCAGGCTGCAGCTTCGCCCTCAGGTCTGGCAGGCAGCGGTGACACTAGTCGTGCTCTAGAGGTCGCCCAGCAACCTCCCGGGCTTAATGCCTCGCCATCGGCATCGCCTGACCCGAAACGCACCCGCTCAGCCGACAAAACAGGACTAGGGTCTTCACGCCCCTCAGAACCGCGCTTTCGGCCCCAACCTTTCCAGGTTGATGATCACGACTGGACCAACATGTCTCCGAGCGATGCTATCCATTGCATCCTCTTCGGGGACTACGCCTCGCTTTACGACCTGTGCCTCGATCTCCACGACAACAATCGCCTCCTCCTCCCGGACGGCCGCCGCTGGAACAACATCAGCATACTGTTCGGGTGCCCCCGCCCCCAACTCCAGCACACCATCCTCAACTCCCTTCTCCAGCGCTCTGACGGCGAGATCTGGGCTCCATCCATCTCCGTCCCCACACTTCGTTCCATCCTCACGGAAGCCTTTCAGCAGCACGTGACCCCCCTTGCTGCCGACGTAGCAGCAACTGGCTGGCACGCTGCATGGCTTAGTACTGAAATTCCTCACATTTCCACCATGCACCGCCGCCTCCACCTCCACTGGGCACCGTCTCCGCCTCCACTGCCGACAGTCAAAGCCCAGCTCCTCGACCTCGACCAACGCCTTCAAGCCACCGCCACCGCCCTTGAGTGCTTGCATGACACCGCCGGCCTCACCGCCCAGGCGGTGAAGGACATCGCCGCCCAGCTAGCCGGCACCTGCTGGCCCGGCTGGCGATGCTCCCTCCACCTGGGCGGACTTGCTTATAAGCATCACACCACCTCCACCACCTCCACCATCACGGCACAACTCAAGCAACAAGCCCTCGACCTTCGCGAGGAAGCCGACATCGCCAAGTGCAGCCACAATGTCATCGTCAAGCACTTCGACCAGCCGGCAGGTGAGACCTCCACGAGTCTTCTTGAGGCATTTAAGCGCGACATTTTTGCCCCCATGCTACTCACTGGTGAGCTGCGGATGTCGGCTGTCCGCCTCCCCCGCGCGTGGGGTAAGGCTGGCCCGGCACCCGTGCTCCTCACCTTTAAGTACATGGCGGACAAGCTGGCGTTCCTTAAATGCCGCAAGAAGCTCTCGAGGACTCGCTTCACGCTGGACCGGACGACTTGACCCTGGCCCAGCAACAGCGGCGACGCGAGCTATGGCCGAGCTACCTTCAGCTCCGGCAGAGCGCAGGGGGGAAGCCGGTATACTGAAGGGGGGCGGTCATCCACGTTCAATGACCACAAGCCCTGGCAGGCCCCTCCTGCCACCTCAGACTATAGGGAATATATATCAGTAGTGTAGATTAGTCAGGCTTAGCCTAGCATGTGGCCCACGCGCGCATGTGCGCCCATACATAGAACAGCACACTGTGGCTGGTCTTTCTCCCCCCTTTACCACCGTAGTAGCGTCCCACACCGACCCATCCTGAAACTGCACCAGTGACCTTCTCAGCCTGCACAAGATGACAGGATTAGCAGACTCCAACCATGGCATCCCCAGAATCACGTACGTCAGCAGCGGTGAGTGGAATAACGTCTGCAGTGCACTGACCATGACTGACAGGGTTTGGGATGGGCACACCTGAAACATCAAGTGCACATAGCCTGGTGAGTTACTCTGCCTACCATCAGAATATTGGACCCTGACAGTGTCCAAAAACCAAATGTCCTCATTTGAGGACATAGTCCTCGTTTGAGACGGGGGGGGTCAGAGGCGCGGTTTTGGCGCCAAATTTGGTCCTAGGGTCACTTGGTGGGTTTTGGCGCGAAACTGGGATAGGTACTGAGCGCGCCAAGCCCCTGGGGTCGACAGGGGTCGACCGTACCTGGAAAATATGAGGCGACGAAAAGTACCTACAATAGCAAGAACATCGCAATGCAATCGAGTGTTTTGTCGAGTGGCGGCTATGGGGTCGTGCCAGTTCCGAGGCTTGCCTGAATGTGTCGCGTCTGCGTGCCACAATCTCCGGCGCCACCATGGCGGCTGGCCACTCAGCTTAATTTGGTAAAACCCAAATGAGCTGAGCTGATGTGCCTGCCTTAACTGCATGCCCTGTGGGGTGGGCGAGGACCTGTCCCATGATTAAAGAAAGGAGGGCTCTCAGCCGAGGACAAGGAACTGTCCCTCGTGCCTGATAACCACCTTATTGCCTCCCCTGCTATAGAATAATGCTTTCAAAACACACACTTTGCACAGTCTGATGATGAAGCCGCACATGCGGAGTTTATTGAGAAAGTTAATACAATTACAACACGTTGATAGTCTCAATATCGATGCACTCCATGCTCACGAGCCCGCAGTTAGGCAGCGCTCCATGACATGCTACCGGCCTTGCTCCCAAGGAAAGGGAGAAACACGAAGGCCACTAACGAGAGACTCGAAGAGACTACACGCTGCGTGAGAGTCCTCTTCGACTATGAACCAAACCATTCGTCATGCCACACGCATGACACACGCCACACTTGTCAGTCCAGCCAGGAATGCCAAAACTATCTTGCTGCCTGAACCATGCGAATAGAAACCGCATTCCAGTTGCCGTCCTGGCTTTCTACCACACATGCCAACAAAAGCAGGAAGGCATCCCGACAAATCTAAATTGCTACCCTGTTGCCGATCTCATCTCCTAGAGGCTCCGGCATTTCTGTCCCTGGGAATGTCCGACATTGAGTCACGTCCAGCAAGGTCGAAGCATAATATCCTTCAGACAATCTGCACGCTCACACCTTGCGTGTGAGTGGCCCAGCAAACATTGCGTCTAATCGTTCCTTTCTAGAAGAAATCCCTTTTTAGGGCTGCCAGCGATTTCGCATTCATTCCAGCGATCTGGCTCCGCACCGCAAATTGTCCTTTTCCATTTTCTGTCCAGTCCTCATAACGTTGACCCGCTATTCTACACCACAAAGACACCTGGCCTGTCAATAGCCTCGGCGCTGTTGAAGTCCAGCAGTCCAGCTTCAGCTCCAGCTGTCCACTAACACGCGTATGATCCTCTCGACGCTGCACACTTGTGCTGCCGTCCGCTCAAGTCAGTGCTGCGCGCCCAGCTGTGCCTGGCCCGGCGCGCGTGCACGTACACTTTCGTCCGCTCTTATGCTGCAAGTGCTAGTGTCCCCCCCGGTCACTAGCCTTTGTCGAAAATGCGTAGAAGACAAATTCCTTGCGCACGTCACCGGTCTTGTGCATAGTGGGCGCCCGGATGACATAGCGCGCGTCCGTGACAGCTGTCGCGTCTGCGTGCCACAATCTCCGGCGCCACCATGGCGGCTGGCCACTCAGCTTAATTTGGTAAAACCCAAATGAGCTGAGCTGATGTGCCTGCCTTAACTGCATGCCCTGTGGGGTGGGCGAGGACCTGTCCCATGATTCCCCCCCTCGCTGGCGACCGGCCCCATCACGAAGACAGCGATCGTACCAAGACAAGGGCAGCGGTGACCGCAGTCAAGCTGCGGGAGGTAAACTGCGCAGCGGTGCACACTGGACAAAACCAATCCCCCTCCGGAATGCTGGTGACCACGGGCTGCAAGCACTGCATGTGCCAACCACAGTTACACTGATCACACAATAACATGGACTCCGCCTGATCGACCCGGTGACAAACCTGACACTGGGCGTCCTTGACTCGGCGAGATGTGTGCGGTTGGAGGTCGTGGACCAAATTGGGCAGTGAGCAGGGACTGAGATTGCTGAGGTTGTCTGTCGTACGGCTCCCGTCGGCGCCCTCCAAAATTGCCACTCCCGATGGTTTGATAGCCACAATGCGCAAAATGGTGGGCCCCGCCTCCACATCCAAAGTGTGCTTCAGCTGAGTGCGCAGGAAAACATACTGCCCTGGCCTAAACCGCAGCTGGCGAGCCATGTATGCGCCCCCCCGGCGCTGAGCGTAACGCAGGGAGTCCCTGTGCTGAGCAATGAACAAGTTGTTCATCGCGATGGGCATGACCTTCTTAAAAGTCTCTGCCCTGGCCAGCACCTCAACCAAAAATTGCTGAGCGTTGTCGAAGGCCATGGGTTCGGGGTGCGCAACCTGTGCCTCCGTAGGCAAAAGAGGATTACGCCCGAACAGAAGGAAATACGGGGAGAAGGTAGCGAGAGACTCCTGGGGAGACATGCGATAACCCATGGCAATCCATGCCAACTCGCGATCCCACCTGGCCGACTCCGGCACCTGCAGGCTCCACTTGCGCAGCGCCTGCTTGACGGTCTGCACCAATCTCTCAGCCAAACCATTGGCCTGAGGATGCTCCCGAGAAGTGCGACGGTGATCAATAAGACATCCATCCAGCAACTCCTGGAACTCACCCCTGAACTCACCACCCTGGTCCGTGACTACCTCCGCGGGAGCCCCAAACCTGGTGATGATGTCTGCAAAATGCTTCGCTGTGGTAGCGGCATGCTTGTCAGCAATGGGGATCAACTCAACCCATTTGCTAAAGCTCTCCACGCATACCATGACATAGAGGTTGCCGTCAGGGCTCTCCTGAAACGGCCCGCACAGATCGACGTGCCAGCGATAAAACAAGCCCTTGATGGGAAGCGACATCAGCTCCTTGGCACCATGATCTGCGCTAAAGTTAGCCTTGGTTCGAGCACACGGGACACAGCTGGCCACTACCTGGGCCACTGTGTGTCGCATGTTATTCCACCAATAGCTGGTCCGTACGAGGCTGAGCGTGCGATTGCCACCCAAGTGACCATACCGCTCGTGGTACGCCTGCACTATAGCAACGCGCTTGTCAGGCGGTGGGACGACCACCCTACGCTTGCCCAACAGCTTGTACAAAACCCCATCTTCCCAACCATAGGTTGCAGCCCTGTGCTGCACCCTGTTCAACTCCGTCGCCTTCTGAGCAGGAGTCCAATCGACTGGAGTAGGAGTCAAGACAGCACCCTGCACTTGCTCCAAAACTCGACCATCTAGCCAGATATCAGCGGTGTAGCAATCAGCAAGAGAGCTACGCGCTAAGAGAGCCTGCACAGCGATCAGCTGCTGCAGAGAAGGATCAATGTCAAAGGACAGAGACCTACCCTCTTCCATAGCGCACACAGCTTTGGATGGCGTGAATGGCGACGGCCGCACCGGGTCGTCGCTGATGCCGAAGTCCGCCACAGAGTACTCGACACTGCGCCACCACGCCTCCTCCTCATCGTCGGCCGCATACCCAGCAGCGTTCACAAAGACCACAGAACCCGACGAGCCCTCGGCACCCATGGCCCGGGCTCCAGTGTGGTCAACAGTGGTAGGCATGGCGTATCGGGATAGCACATCGGCGTTGACATGGTCCTTGCCGGCCCGATGCACAATGGTCATGTGGTACTCCTGGATAATCATGGCCCATCGGGCGAGCTTACCCGTCAGGTTGGTGTTGGTCATTAGCCACTGAAGCGGCTGGTGGTCTGTCACCAGAGTAAACACGCGCCCAACTAAATACGGGCGAAAGTGCTTGATGGCCCACACCACAGCCAGTGCCTCCCCCTCATAGGAAGAATACCGGCTCTCCGCTGGGTTGTTGCTGCGACTAGCATAAGCAATAACGTGCTCGCGCCCATCACCATCCTTTTGCGCCAAGACCGCACCCAGTCCTACCTTGGACCAGTCGGTATATAACACAAACGGCAAAGCATAGTCAGGGGCGCGCAGAATCGGGGCCGACGTGAGCTCCTGCTTGATTGTCTCGATGGCGCGTTGCTGTGCGGGACCCCACGCCCACACGCACCCCTTCTTGAGTAACTCGGTCAAGGGCTTCACCTTGCTGCTGAAGTTCTCAATGTAACCTCGGTAATAGCCAGCCAAACCCAAATACGCCCGCACCCCTGAGACATCCGTGGGTACGGCGGCCTGCACAATGGATTCGACCTTGGCGGCATCAGGCGTCCGGCCACCCGGCACAATCTGATGACCAAGGAATGAGAGGGTCCGCTGGGCGAACTTGCACTTCTCAGGGTGCAGCCGCATATTATGCTCCTCGAGAGCCAAGCGAACCTGCTCCAAGTGCGCCAGGTGCTCCTCAAATGTCGCGCTAAAGACGATTACATCATCAATGTAACAAGCGGCGAAAGGAAGACCTGCAAGCACTTTGTCCATAGCTCGTTGGAAAACAGCACTAGCGTTGCGGTGCCCAAAGGGCATGCGCACCCACTCATACAAATTGCCGCCCCCCCAGAATGCAAGCTTCCGCTGATCCTCCGGCGCAACTGCGATCTGATGAAAGCCGCTACGCAGGTCCAGCGAGGACACAAACTTCACATGAGGAGATATCTTATCCAGGACATCATCCACACGTGGCATGGGGTAACGGTCCACGGGTGTGTGTGCATTCAGCAACCGCAGATCGGTGGCCATGCGCATACCCGTCCATGCCCCGGTGATAGCGTCCTTCTTGGGCGCAACGACAACGGCAGCGGCATAGCTGGAGGAAGATTGCCTGATGATACCGGCATCCTCTAACTCCTTGCATTGCTCGGCTACAAAATCCAACTCGGCCTGACTCAGGCGATGCTGGCGTCGGAACAAAGGGTGTCAGTGTCCAATGGAACACGCATGGTCCCACCATTGAAACACCCCAGTTCATCACTTGTGAAAGCGAAGGCCCCCCTTGCAGTGCCTAGCCACTTTAGCATGGCTGAGCGCTGCGCATCAGAAAGGTGTTCGCCAATAGCCCAGGGGTGCGTATCCGCGGGATCACCCACAGCTACCGCATGTGCCTCAAGATGCGGCGCCCTAGCCGCATCGTCGTGGAACAAGGAAAAGGCTGCCACGCCTGGTGTGACACCCACCGCCGGAGCCTCGCGTGCCGCACGGTGTATTACCCGATGCAGCGTGGGCTCGCCGGCCAGCACGGTGCTGGTCAGCAGGGCGGTCATGAGAATGATAGTCCACACCTGTCGCAGACGCCACCCCCATGCTGATGAAGTCCCCGTCGCTGCAGGGCGCTTCAGTTTGGCTGCGCGCGCCTCAACCTGCTGAGGCGGATTGGCTGGGGACGCCCCCCCAGACTGGCGCACGGCAACCGATGCAAGCAGCACATACCCGACCTGCAACACCGACATAGCCTGGCCTATCAAAGACCAGCGCTCACTCTCGAGCACGCCCGGCAGCGCCGAGGCCCCGACATGAAAACCCATGCTGGCCTCACGAAATTCTGCGGGTGGCTGCACCAACAGACCGGTGGTAGTGTCCCAAACGAGACCCTTACCCCGATCACGGTATGCTGTCGACCCTTGGTAACTGACCAGGGTCGGCAGTGCACACATGGGGCTCCCGACCCGGTTGACGCGTGCATACGGTGGGCGATCCTCGCTATCCACCTTCTGCGTGACTAGGTGGGAAGGCAATGCTACCTCCGCAGACACACTCGGATGCTGCCTTGCTACGGCCCCCAAGACCGCCTGCACATCGGTCGCACACGCCACGTTGGTCCAATAGGCACGCAAACGATGCGTGAGCCCACCCAGCCCTGCGTTGTCACACACGATGGGCTCCCCCAGGAGTGCCACGATTGTAGCCCAGTCCTCCCGCACCGCCTGATGTGGGCTGTCACCCGCCACAACGTTCTCAAACAGATACGCAGGCGGATGGGGCTGACGCGACTGCAACAGTCCCACCACACGCAACAGTTCCCAGAACAGCGCGCTACGCGGATCGGCTAGCCCCCGCCCTTGCCCTGCCTGGCTCAGGCCCTGGCACTCCCAACCCGCAATTACCAAGTCGATGGCATGATGCCTGCGCAACAACTGCTGCACCTGCACCTCACCGATGGCTCGGATATCTTGAGGACATTCCCCAAACGGGTCACGCCATGCTGATGGCGGAAACTGCGCGGGATACTCTCGCGACAACACGCCACAGTGACTGAAGTACACCTGACGCGCCTTGTGCGATGGCTCTACCGCGATGAGTTTACGGCACACGCCGCCTGCGGCCAAAAAGCCTGCAATGCCCCCTCCGATCCCCGCAAACAGTTCCAACACTACCGCACCCTTGGCAAAATCAGGGGCCTGCGGTAAGATTGCAGCAGAAAAATTACCTTGGGCCTCCGAGACACCCGGTTGCAGCAAAGTGAGGCCATGGCTGGCCATCTGAGGAATGGTGATGACGGCTTCAGTTACCCGCTTGCGCATAGCCAGCTGCCGCGTGGACGTCACAGCATCCAGCGACCACTGCGTGCGCATCTTGGCAATGCTCGCCGTTGGCTGGGGCAGCACCGTCCGATGCTTGTCCCACGCCGATGAGCCCGCCGCCCGTACCTCCACCATGCTGACCTCCACCACGCCCGCAGCCGCGGAAGGGTTGAGGCGTGCAGCCCCGGCTGAAGAACTGAAGCATGAGACCGGCACGCTGGCCCGCTTCAGGCCAGCCCCATCCCAATCAGGGATGTAAGATGCCTCCTCCGCCCTATAGTCCACCTGAACCATGGCGCGAGCAAGGACATCCACCCCGAGTAGTGCGGAATATCCACACTTGTTGACCACCAGCGCATACGCGGACACGGTGGTCATGCTAGAGGCGCGCAACGGATTGAAAATCACGTTGACTTTAACCGCCGTCATAGCGTACGGCTTACTAGCCGGACCCTGCCAACCTGACACAGACACGGGGCTTTCCACTAAGCCACCGTTCTCGTAGGTCAGGTTCAGCATGGTGGCCAAGTCCGTGCTGATGACTAGCGGCTGAGCACCGCTATCAAGCTTGACTGCGCCAACCAACGGACATGTCACCATGTCGCTCCATACATCTCCACAGGCTCCAACTGCTTGGAACGCCATGGACGGCTCACCATTGGGGTATGGAACCACCGTGGGAACCTGGGGGACTGCACTAGTGCGCTGCTGGCTACTTGTGCTGACCACTCCCGCTTGCACCACGGGCACTGCGGCTTCTACCGGCTGGCGCCCGTAGGTGACGGACTCAGAATTGCGCAAGGTGCGCACATCATGCCCATCTGCGAACAACTGGATCTCGGACACAACCGACCCCAGCCACTCAACCCCCTTCTGCCCGAAGGTGTCGACCACCTGCCGTGCTGAAAACATGGGTACGTCCACAATGAACGGCATTGGGTACACAGGCGCCAATCGCCTACGCTGCTCCAGCCCAGCAGGGTTCGCATGCTCAAAAGCAGATTGCACCCCAGCCAGCGGCATGGAAAAGGACGCGGGCAACTGCCCGGCAGGCAACATGGGTGCCTGCTGAAAAGAAAGCGGGCTGCGTGCCTGCTTGCCTTTGGTAGCCTCCGCAGCGTTGATCTCGACGTCACCCGGCATGGGCGCCCAGAATGGGTCCTCCCGGTACACCGTCTCGAATTGGTTGGGGGGCGCCGTCGCCTCCTCACCATGCTTGATGGCAGCCACCTGGGCTTCCATCGAGTCGGTCTTGCCCGCCATCTCGGCGAAGTGGACCGTCTTGATGCCCGCGGCTGGACACTTGTTCATCAGGTGCCACTTCGTGTCTGCCCCATGCGGCTTCGTGCAGCGGCTTGGACACTCGCGACTAAGGTGCCCATCCTTGTCGCAAAGGAAGCAGCCCGATTTGCGCGCATCCGTCCTAGTACCCGTCTGTGAGGACGTGCCCCCCCAGCTCGCGTCGGGGCGGCAGCGTCTTTGTTGCCGCCAGCGGCGTTACCCTGGGTTGCATCATGCGATGAGGCGTTGCGAGACCCCCCTTGGTTCCTGCTAGCACCGTGGCCGCCTTGCGGGCGCGCTTGTCTTGTGGCAGACGACTCACCCGACTTGGCCTTGGTCAGCGCGTCGACCTTGGCCTGCAGCTCGGCCACCACCGTGCTTACCGAGATCCGGCCTTGCGCGTGTCGTCGCATCATGGCCCTGACCTCAATGCACAGTGACCGCAATCGCCACGGCTGGCCGTTGGGCGGCGTGGGCAGCTCCATCTCCTTGGAGCCTAGCGCTTGCAGCCATTTCTGACACGCCAGCTTTTCGGACCAGTCCTCCACTTCGCCGGCGAACTCCATGAGGCGCTCGTAAGATTGCTCCGGGGTTTCACCCTCGGCTATCTTGAAACTGCGCCACTCACGCTCTGCCTTGATGGTCTCCACCGGGTATTCCTGGCGAAGGAGGCCCCACAGTTCCTCGGCAGGGTCGACACCATACATGATGTTGTCATAGTCGGGCTGGCCACGCCCGTCGAAGCCGAACCACACGTCCGTGTGACGCGTGTACAGCGAGACCTCTCTCCACTGCTCCACCAGCCTAGCCACTCGCCTCAGCGTAAGGCCGTGAAAGAAAAAATGCATGTTGTTCATCACAAACTCATGCATTACAGCGCCTTGCGTAGTCATGTATTGCAGATCAATCCATGACTTGTACGCGTTGTAGGCCTGCGCCAGCGTGGCCAGATTGCCGGTTGTGGAGAACTTCTCGCGCATGTCCACCCGTGGTAGGGTGGGCATCTTCGCGCCTTCCGGTATGAGGCGCACCCTTTGCGGGTACTGCACCCCATCGGCATCCTCCGGCGGTCGCTGAGCTGCGCGTCCCTGCGCCAGCGTGCTTGGTCGTGCTGCCTCCCGTACTCGGAAAGCCAGCGGCGTGGTTATGTCCTCCATGGGCGGAATGCGCCCGATTGGCACACTTGACCACCGTGCAGTCGACCCGCCGGTCAGCGCCCCACCGCCTCGCCCAAACGGAATTGAGGCCCCGCCTGGCAGCATGCGTCCTGGTGCACCCCTGTGTGGGTCCATCGCGCGCGCCAGCCCTGCCCCGTTCTCCTCGTGCAATCCGTCTCGCGCTTGATCGAAAGGCAGGCGCCTGGGCGCCAGCGTATACTCGCCCCGTGGCTGACCATCCGCCTCACCAAGCAAGTCGTGTTGGGTTAGCGACCCAGCCAAAACCCCCGGTTCCATCGAAGCCCTTCCCGCCGCATTACCTGAGGTTGGCGGCTGGTCCCGCTCCCTCGGCTCCGCGGCAACACCACTGGGGCCCGGCATCGATGCCTGCCCGTCCCATGGTGTGGACTGCAGATGACGACCCTCTACGGCCACCAATCTGTCGGTCACTTCCCGCATCTGCAGCGCCAATTGCTGCTGCAACTGTTGCGACTGTTGCTGCATCTGCGCTTGCATCTGCGCGAACAGCGCCACCATACTCAGCGGCGCTTCTTGGTCGCGACTCTCACCCACTGCGGGTACGGCGGGAGGAATCCCGCCATTCGACCCCGGAGCGGACGTGTCGGCATCTGCTCTATTTGCATCTGCCATGGCTCGAGTCTGCGCTCGCGTCAGTGGCATGCACCAGCTGACCGATGGGCAAAACAAGAACCAACAAGCCTAGGTTTCGCTGAGAAGAAGCAACAACCAAAGGCTTTATAACAGGTGTCAAGGATAACGACTCGACTAGCCTGCCAGAAAAAGACAAGAGCCAGCAAATTCTGGCTAGTTCTATTTTCTTAAAATCTGTCTCAAGACACTTCCTTTACAAACTGTCAGCCAGGCCGTTCCCTGTACTGCTGATGGTTGCTAAACACTAAAGCCAACGTCTTGGCTTCGAACAGAAGGAAGCAGACTACCGGGTAGTCTCTTCGAGTAAAGAAAGGAGGGCTCTCAGCCGAGGACAAGGAACTGTCCCTCGTGCCTGATAACCACCTTATTGCCTCCCCTGCTATAGAATAATGCTTTCAAAACACACACTTTGCACAGTCTGATGATGAAGCCGCACATGCGGAGTTTATTGAGAAAGTTAATACAATTACAACACGTTGATAGTCTCAATATCGATGCACTCCATGCTCACGAGCCCGCAGTTAGGCAGCGCTCCATGACATGCTACCGGCCTTGCTCCCAAGGAAAGGGAGAAACACGAAGGCCACTAACGAGAGACTCGAAGAGACTACACGCTGCGTGAGAGTCCTCTTCGACTATGAACCAAACCATTCGTCATGCCACACGCATGACACACGCCACACTTGTCAGTCCAGCCAGGAATGCCAAAACTATCTTGCTGCCTGAACCATGCGAATAGAAACCGCATTCCAGTTGCCGTCCTGGCTTTCTACCACACATGCCAACAAAAGCAGGAAGGCATCCCGACAAATCTAAATTGCTACCCTGTTGCCGATCTCATCTCCTAGAGGCTCCGGCATTTCTGTCCCTGGGAATGTCCGACATTGAGTCACGTCCAGCAAGGTCGAAGCATAATATCCTTCAGACAATCTGCACGCTCACACCTTGCGTGTGAGTGGCCCAGCAAACATTGCGTCTAATCGTTCCTTTCTAGAAGAAATCCCTTTTTAGGGCTGCCAGCGATTTCGCATTCATTCCAGCGATCTGGCTCCGCACCGCAAATTGTCCTTTTCCATTTTCTGTCCAGTCCTCATAACGTTGACCCGCTATTCTACACCACAAAGACACCTGGCCTGTCAATAGCCTCGGCGCTGTTGAAGTCCAGCAGTCCAGCTTCAGCTCCAGCTGTCCACTAACACGCGTATGATCCTCTCGACGCTGCACACTTGTGCTGCCGTCCGCTCAAGTCAGTGCTGCGCGCCCAGCTGTGCCTGGCCCGGCGCGCGTGCACGTACACTTTCGTCCGCTCTTATGCTGCAAGTGCTAGTGTCCCCCCCCGGTCACTAGCCTTTGTCGAAAATGCGTAGAAAACAAATTCCTTGCGCACGTCACCGGTCTTGTGTATAGTGGGCGCCCGGATGACATAGCTCGCGTCCGTGACAAATGTTATAGGGCATTATTTTGCCCCGGACGAAGACAGCATTTTAGATCGTCATCTAGTGATTTCGAAGATGCTATTCTTCACGTGCAGGTGCTTTGTATATGTCGAAAATTTTGTTCATGAACGGATTTTGGCATTGTTGAAGAAAATCTGAGAGCTACGTAGATCGCATGATAGGTCAGTTCGCAGTTCGGTTTTACAATTTCTTTTTCCGCCCAGGCGCTGCGGACTGATATCGCGAGTATGGGTTATGGTACGCTTCTGGGCTTATGGGCGACATGGGGAGAAGAGGGACCTGGGCAGTTGCATGCGACAAAGAGTCTCTATTTTCTCGTCGTGATGTCGCAGTCGCGCCTGGCGAAAACCAGGGCGAGCGCGAGCCATATTTTTCTTTTGCCGCAAGGCTGGGTGCTTCCCACGCGTCACCGTCCTTTAATATATATTTCTTGAGCTGGCCCGCGCAGCTGGCGGCCTGGGCGCACGTCAAGAGCAAGGTTCCGACTGTCATTCTCAACCGCATCGTTCTAAGTAAGCGTGTTAAGCGGATTGTAACCTATAACTCTCGCAGACGTGATCATTCCGGTTGCTTTCAATGCCCAACTTCGTGGTTTTGATTACGTTTATGTCCGGGGAATAACGGAAGTTTGCTGGGCAGTACTTTCTTTTCCCGCTGCGTCACTGAAAAGGTAAACGGCCTTGCGTTATCAAAACAGCAGCGACTAAAAAGTCGCTGTGCTTAATTGCGATGTGGTAGTTTGATTCAACACATATACTGCCTTGTTGCTGAGAAGTTTTTCAAGGCTTGCTGGTATGTTGCCCATATGTTTCTAATGCTTCAACTCATGTCCAAGTGATCAAGGCTGGCTTGGAAACTTGAGCTTGTCATGTTTACATTGTGCTTGTGTTACAACTTGTGCCTCTTTGCAGTATATGTTTCATATATAACGTAAGTGTCATATATAACGTAAGTGTGCAGTCTTTTCGCCCCAGGGGGACTGCTCTGGCTTCCCCGCGGCTATCCCGGGGGCATTGGCGCGGGCGCGTGGTTTCTCGTGCCTAGGCGTCCCTGTGGGTGACCCTGACTACGTCGAAGAGGAGCTCCGGGCCACCGTGGAACAGCGCACCCATGTCCTCGAGACTTGGGCGCGCCTCAAGGACCCCCAGACCAAAGGGCTCCTCCTGTGGTTTTGCGCCCACCCGCGGGTGGTTCACTGGCTCCGTGGCGCTCCCCCCCACTTGGTGCGGCTTGCCGCGGAAGGCCATGACGAGCGCATTCAGGCCGCCTTGCAGGTGCTCCTCCCCGGCCCTAGCCTGCCAGCTCACTCCATGCGCTTGGCCACCCTCCCCTGCCGCATGGGCGGGTGTGGGCTCACCCGCGCCGCCCGCCTCGCCCCCGCCGCCTTCCTTGGCTCTGTTGCTCAAGCCTGGGCGGAGATCCGCCGGTTGGTCCCCAGCGCCGTCAGCGCCATTCCCGACTTGGTCACCCCATCCCCCTTCCCCTTTGTGCAGGCTGTGCAGGATTCTTACCTCGGGATCCAGCAGGCTTGCGACCTCGTCCGCCCCGCTCAGGCCGTCCACCGTCGCCTGCCCCGGGGCACGCCCGGCGTGTCTACTGTCGTCAGTCCTAGTGTCTTCCCTGCCTGCGTTCATGAAAAACAACAAAAGACCTACGCGGGTATACTACACTGTGCCGACTGGATGGGTCTGCACGCGAGCTTGAACGATCAGGGGAAGGCTTGGCTTCACTCCGTTTCCCTTGAGGGGAGCGTGGGGTCCGCATTCCTGCGCGCCCTCCCCATGAGCCCTTTGTTCACGCTGGTTCCGGCCCTTTACGCCATCGCTCTCCGCCACCAGCTCTTTGCCCCGCAACCTCTCATCACGGCGGGTGCGTCCTGCGGCAGCTGCGGGCTTGCTCTGGATACTACTGGGACGCACTACATCGCGTGCATGGGTGGCCAGCAGAACCAGAACTGGTTCCTCTATCTCCATACCGCTCTCCTCCGGGTGGTGTGTGCCATGGTTCGGTCGGTCTTTCCCCACTCCACCATCAAGTGCGAGGACGCGGATGGGGCCGCCCTCTACTCACCCAACCACCGCCCCGACATTACCGTGCTTGACTACGACGGGCAGGGTTGCCACCTGCTCATCGATGTCTCCGTGGCTCGGCCGCTTTCCGGTCGCCACATCCTCCGGGCGGCTGTGGATGCCGGCGCTGCTGCCACTGTGGCTGAGCGCGACAAGTTTGCCTCCTACGGCAATGTGGGGCCCCACCGGGTCATCCCCTTTGTCCTTGAGGAGTTCGGGGCCATGGGCCCCAAGACAGCGGAGTTTTTCCACGAGTGCTGCCAGCGCCGTGAAGACCGCCTCGACCTCGAGGGTCAGACCGCCCCGTGGTCGGCCCGCACGTGGTCCTCGTATTGGCGGCAGCGCCTGTCACTCGCCCTCACTCGCACCGTGGCTGATGTGTTATTCCGCCGCACCCGGGCCGACTTTGTCGCGACCCATGCGGTCTAGATCCCTTCCAGGCCTGCATGGTGGGCCGGCAGCGCTGTACGTTGCTGCGTGTAGTTTTGTGATGTCTAGTTAGTTGTACCTTGTGCCGCTGGCGTGATCCTTGGATGTCTGTGTCAGATTACTATTAATTTCTTCAGGGTTATTCTCCCAGTTATCGGGTTTTTCCTTATGTTGCATGCCTATCTCACCTCCGTAATCTATCATTCTCAATGAATATATAAGGTAAGGGTTCAGCATCATGGTTTAGCACCGTGGTGGCAGCCGAGCCTCTACCAACGATCATGGACCTAACCTTGGCGAGTATTTGCTTCATATTTCACTCGTTGGACTGAGCTAGCTTTACACCTGCTGTTTGGCCTGCACCATGGTCCCTGGTTGCCAGTTACATTTTGTCCCCCCACCCTGGCCGGCTGCAGGGTCTAGGACTGCGAGGGTGTAACATAGACATGTTGTGGGCACCCTGGGTGCATGTTCAGGGCCAGCCATGACCTGGCCATGCCTTCTTTCTTGGCATATTGTTGACTTGAGTGCTATTTGGTCACTCGCGTAGCGACCCCCCTGCATTCATAAATCGTAAACAATTATACAATGAGCATATTTTATGGATGTTAAGCATTGCAACTCTTGAACATATCATAAATGAACATGGTTCCATACCGTACCCATGGATGTGTTGACATGTGTTAGTTATTACAAATGGTATCCATGCTTAAAAATGTCCTCATTTGAGGACATTTTCTTGGTGATTAGACAACAGGTATACAGGGTGAGGAAGGACTGGCAATTGCAGCTCCTGTACCAGAGAAGTAGTAGAGATGTAGTTACTCCCTGCACCAGAGTCAATCATGAAGAGACATACAGGCTGGGCCAAAGGGACTGGCACGTTTAACAGCCTAGCTTGAAACTTCAAAAGCTGACTGGGGATAGGAGGGCCAAAAGAGGTGACACGGTGCCAGAAACAGACATGCAGGTTGTTCACGGGACGAACATGCACATCAGGCAAACCAGTCAGCTGCACTGCTGGACGTAGTCCTGCTGGAGCTGGGGGCTCCACTAGTTTTTTGGCAACTCAGGGGGTTGGTCTGAAGACGAGCTCCCCACGAAGGTTGCACCTGCTGCTCATCTGGATCATCCTCTCCCCCATCTCCCTCGTCCTCCTCAGCTAGAAGGTGCCAAAGAGCGTTGACCATCCTCCTCCTGTCTTGTCTGCTGAAGGTCTTTGGCTGGAAGGGTCCCCTGCCTGATGTCTGAAAGTTGGGCTTGAACCCAGGCTGCATCCTGTGGTCGCTCTGGTTCACCCCTGGAGGTAGATGGCCTGGTGAAAGGCAGCACCCCCTGCTGAGGGCCTCTGGTGTCAGCAGGAAACTGGTCTCGTTTGGGGCAATCCCGTGCAAAGTGCCCAAGCTGGCCACAGGTGAAACAGGCACCCTTGGATTGCTCCAGGGCATGAAGCTCCTCCACCACAGCATTCAGCTGGTTCATGGGCTTCTTGACAGCAGATGCTTGGTTGCCTGCAGTGGGCTCCCACTTGAGGGAAAAATCGGGTACACGGCACAGCGTAAGGGCATAAGACAGCACGGTATCCCACTTCCACTCGACATAGTCGTAAGGGGAGAAGTGCTTGTCAATATCCACCCTGACTTGAGGGGAGAGCCCATGAAGGAACCTGTGAAGAGCCTCAGAATCAGAACACTGGGGGATTTTGGCCCTCAGGTTGGTAAACGTCTCCGCGTATTGTGGTAGCGTCAGGCCTGCCTGGGTACAGTTGGCCAACGCGCCCCGGTCCAGACGGAGCTGGTCCTGGGGAAGTACAAAACGTCGAAATGAAAGCATGAGGGATGGTAAATCCTTGCAAGTATTATCTGCCGTGGAACGTAAAAACTCATCAAACCTGTCGGCTGCACTGTCCGGCGCTCATTCGCTGACGAACCATCTTCTTCTGGATGTCCAGGGAAAGTCGTTCTTCCGCTCTCTTGCCATAGTTGGCGAAATGGATAGCGAACACGTCCTGGAATCGAGTAGAGAAATGATCGAAACTGCGGTGAGTTAGATTAGTGAGCGACAGCTTGTCTACGGATTCGATTTTTGGAAATGGTGGGGCTGAACCTTGATGCGGTGGTATAGTGACGGTCACGGGGACGTCGCTGGCGGGCGTGGTGAAGGTGACCGAGGTCGTCTGCGTTGGATCCTGCCTATCGCTATCCTGCGTCTCATTCCTCGTAGTAACTGCGGTACGATAAGGTAGAACCCCTCTGTCACCCAACCTAGGAGCCTCTCTCCCCACTCCAGCAACCATGTCACGCATGGCCTCCTCCTCCTCCTCAATTCTCTGACGAAGTCGTCCCATGCACATCCTGTTCCACCTCCTCCACCATCTTTCTATACATTGCTGCGTGTTGTTCATCTTGTTGTAACCTGAGCTTAGCTGCTGAGAGGCGATCCGCTGCTAATCTGGTCCCGTCTCGTCCTGGCGTGGTATTAACCGGAAAGAGAAATGATGATGATGCACTCGGCACAGGACTCGTTCGCGCGCTTGTGATCCTGGGCGACAGCGACCCTCCTCGACCCACGCGGTTAGCGATGGCTCGCCTGGTTGGAGACCAGACGCAATGACGGAAAACTTGGGCCCAACAGACAACGAGGCCCGCCTCACTTCAGACATAGAAGTACGATTAAAATCAAGTTGACGCCGTGGAGTAGTAAGAGCTAGTAGTTGTCTCAGCACCTTCCCTAGTAATAAGTTCATGAGATGATAATGGATCTCTTGCACTTGGATCAGTAGGGTGTAAAGGTGATTGTGTCTTCGAACCACTCATACTACCACATGAAGTCGCAATCGTCTACCTAGTAGAACCACGGTTACGGCTGACTTTCAGTGAGAAAGAGCAAGACATTCACATCAGGATGTGTCTCTCTCTGTATCACTTGAAGTTTGCCGCAACTCCATGATTCTTCCTGGATGGCAGACATCTTTTCAACATTGTACTACCCGGAAGGTTATGACCTCAAGAGAAACACCGAAGTAGAGATCCTCCGATACCAATGTAACGACTAATGTTAATCTTCCCAGAAAAAGTCCTAAATTTAGGACCACTTTGAATTAAAATATATACATGCAAACATTAAAATTTGACCCTGGCATTCGTTCCCATGACAGATAACACACTTTTTTAGTTGGCATAAAAAACCTGGGGTCAAATAATTACATTTAGTGCATGAATGGGCCCTGCCACCTGCCAGACCTCAAAGCGCGAATTTGGCCAAAATGTGGGTTTTAGGACCATTAGGACCAATTATTGTCAACGCATGACCATGCTATCCACACGGTCCCTTGAGCATCTTACAAGCGCTAGGGGACCCTACGAGGCCTTGGGATGGCGGGGCAGCGTATAACAAGGCCATACCCTGCTGTGGCTGCCTCTATATATACGCGTGATTAACGGTGTCACAGATGGTGCAGGTAATGCAATATAGGGTTGCATGGTTGCTGAGGTTGCCCGGCTTAATTGAACATGGCCCACCCCTTGCGGTAAACTTTCTCTAAGCATATGCCAAACCTTCTTTGACATCACGGACATGCTGGCCACCACCCAGCGATGAAAAAACATTGCATTTGCATTGCAACTAACACATGAATGCAGCCAAATCAAGTTACAAAACAACGTTGTGCTAACATGCAACGCTTTGTGAGCGAATTCAGCGTGCATGTAACACGTAAACCATACTGTATATACTGTCTGAGAACACCCTGAACGACTGCAGGCCATAGGACAATGGTTTATAACTAACTAACACATGAGTAAAACTGCTCTTACGCATGTGTGTTTTAGCTGCAGCGGACGACGAAGATAGAGACGTAAAAAATTGTATGACGTAAACCAACTATGTGTGACAGTTATGTGCACAGAGAGCGTCCCCTCTTTTTAGGCATAGCTGGCTGACTCAAAACACCACGACAGCGTTGCCAGTTACACTCATGATCTAGGACAACCCGGCACTTACCTGCTACTTACGTCGCCTCATTCCAGATGGTTGCAAAAAAGTCGCTGAAATCCGCAGCGAGGTCAGCTTTCCGAGAGCTGAGCGCACCAAAGCTGGCCAACCGGTTCGACAATGACTAGTATAAACCAATAGTATAAACCACGCTTGTGCTGCGTTCTAGGTCCAAGAAATACCGAAAGTGAATACCTATAAGGTGCGCTCGCTGCCCAGCCTGAACGTCCCTAAAACATGGTCGACAATGGAAATCGGGCAAGAATATCGATCACGGCCCAGGCGCTCCCATGTCAAATACTCCATTTCTAAACTCCAGACTAAAATAAAAATCGTCCACAAAAATTTCCTGGCTTGATTCGCACCACCATTGCTAATACACTAACATGTTTGTGCCGAAATCGACCCTCCGCGAGCAGGCGATCTGCGACCCATTTGTGTTGTGCCGCTGTGATACAGCGCTACACATAAAAACTTGCGCAGAAAATATTCACAGCCTTTAAGCATAACTAACAACCTTTCGTTTTTGCTACTGGGCGCCCGAAATGATAAACGCACGTGAAAACGCCGGCCACGATTGTCAGGTCGCCATATCCACCTCACTTCATTCCCGCACCCACTTTTTCGCTCCAAAATCGGTTATATTTTTGGTCGAGGTACCTACTTTCCCGCCATTATACCCGGTACCCGGGTACGGAATCCGGGTACCATGTGCCGGTACCACGGGTCGGGTACATCATACCGGGTACGGTGGACATGGGGTACGGACCATATAGTGACCCCCCCTACCCGGTACCTCGGTTATAGTGACCTCTAGGACAATTTAGGACAAAGTCCTAAATTTAGGACCGTGAGTGAATTAACACTAAAAATGATCATCAACATCATCCATAGTCCAATACATACGAAAGATCGATCTTTTACCTGGGTTGCCTTCTTGGGTCACAGAACTTCAAGTATCCAGGCAACGTTGAGGTGAAGATTCCACAGCGACGTGATTAAAGGAACCACAACCCCTTGTAGACACAACGACAAGCGTGTGCCCTAGACGCCTTCTGTGGAACTGCAAGTAGTCTAGTACCAAAGAGCTTTATGAATGGACAACAAAGACAAGCTTTATTATACCATGATGGATCAAAACCAACGTAGTGACAATGGCGACCCCACGTCCCTGATATCGACGTGCTTGTCGAACATGCCTCAACCTTAGCCTGAAAGGAACCAATCAGAATCATGGAATTCTAAACAAGATCTTGGTATCCATCCTAGTCACACAAAACAGAACAGCCTGGCACCACAAACAGCCTGGCAGAATCTATTCGTGAGCTAATCCTACTAGATCTGTAGTAAGCACTAATAAAGTCCCAAAGGAACATTTAAGACTTGGTAGTACCGACCAACAAACTATAGCCCCACGTGCATGGATCAGGCCACGACCAATGAGCGCTCCTGACAGTCGGTTGACAAAGCCCAAGTTCCAAGTAGAAATCTCATAACTTTCTCAATACTGATCCAAAAGTCCTCAAATAAACGCCAAGCGTTCACAAAACAAAGGATGTAACAACAAATCACTTTTGCTTGTTACAATGTCGTAGAGATGGAGGCACAGGTCGTAAAGCGAGGCGTAGTCCCCGTGGAAGATGCAACGCAGGGCAGTTGCCGGGGACATGTTGGTCCAGCCGTGATCATCGACCTTGAAAGCTAGGTTCAGGCCGAAAGCGCGGTTCTTTGGGGCGTGAAAACCCTCCTGTGTTGTCGGCTGGGCGGCTGCGTTTCGGGTCAGGCGATGCCGATGGCGAGGCATTGAGCCCGGGAGGTTGCTGGGCGACCTCCAGTGCACGACTAGTGTCACCGCTGCCTGCCGGACCTGATGGCGAACCTGCAGCCTGAGCTGCAGACGTATTTTCATTGCCGAGCGCAGCCGTAAGGCTGCGTTGTGTCGATGGGCGTTTGCTCATCGTATAATATTGCGTAATAGCGTCGGAAAATTATATCAGCATGTGCGTCTTAGAAAGACGAAGCGATTGTGATATTCACGACTAAATTCGGTGCTCAAACGTGAAAGTTATGAGCTCCGCCGTCAGCCATGGCTACCTCGTGGCTCGTTAAGGATGTCCTCGCGCTCGTTCTGCCTCCATGTTGGGTCTCAGGGATATTAATTAATCAATTAATTAGAAACATAACTCCGTTGGGAGTACATGTAGCATGTGCATATCCCTGAGAAGGGGCATATGGCTTCGTCCGGACCCCTACATTCTGGGCTACTTCCTCCTGCAAGGGTGGGAATGTAAGCTACCCTTGCTCTAGGTGCACCAGGCCACCTGCACCCTCATGATCTTCACACTATGCCCAGCTAAGGGGGAGTATGTCATGTGGGGGAAGATCATCATGGCTATACAAGAGCTAAGGCATGGCTTCTCGACAGAGAGCATCTCTCTGCGTTGCATAGCATGGCTAAATTCTTAATGCGACATCCATGGGGGTCCCTTTATAGGCAGGGCGTGGCTAAATTCTGAAGGCATCATCCATGGGGGCCATTATGGGCGCACATGCGCGTGGGTGCACGAGCCACGAGCCACGAGGTAGCCATGGCTGACGGCGGAGCTCATAACTTTCACGTTTGAGCACCGAATTTAGCCGTGAATATCACAATCGACGCGTCTTTCTACGACGCACATGCTGGTATAATTTCCCGAAGCTATTACGCAATATACGATGAGCAAACGCCTCTCGACGCAACGCAGCCTGGCGGCTGCGCTCAGCAATGAAAATACGTCTGCAGCTCCGGCTGCAGCTTCGCCAACCGGCCCAGCAGACAGCGGCGCCACTAGCCAAGCAAGCTCTAGTGGTCGTCCAGCCCCCTGCTGAGCCCGCCTCGCCAGCAGCGTCGCCTGAACCCAAGCGCAGTCGCCCTGCCGAGCCGAGCTGGGTCGAGATCGAATTTGTAGCCGAGGCCCGCCAGCCCGACTAGTTCTTGGACAAGTTTACCGAGGAACGCATCCTCGGCTGCGTGTTTTTTGGATCACACGCCTCGCTTGTTGAATTGTGCAAGCAGCTCTTCATCCGAGGTCGCCTCTTTGATCCTCGCCTGAATCGCGTCTCCTCTTTCGACCACTTTCCCGGCCTCCGCCGCCCCATCCTCCAGGAATTCGCTCTCTTTTCCCTCCTTGGACGCTCCATCTCGGAGCTTTGGCCCCCAAAGCCCCTCACCACCACCTTAACCGAATCCTCCATCCGCTCACTCCTCCAGGAGGCCCTCGAGCAGCACGTGGCCCCCATCGCAGCAGATGTGGCGGTCATGGGCAGCACGCTGGCTGCCGAGCTCCCCCTCCTCTCCATCGCCACCTCCACCATCTCCACCGCCACCTCCACCCTCCTCGCCTCCTCCACCGCCACCACCTCCACCTACGACGCCATCACCGCCCAGCTCCGTGACATCGACCAGCGTCTTAAGGACAACGCCATCGCTATCGAGGTTCTGCAGAACACCGCAGCTAGGCCTCACCGCCCAGGCGGTGAAGGACATTGCCGCCAAGCCAGCCCCGGCTGGCCTGGCCGGCGATGCTCCTCCCATCACCACCTGGGCGGACATGCTGGTGGACATGCAACATACCACCTCCACCACCTCCGCCGTCGCAGCCCAGCTCCAACGGCAGACGCTTGACCTCCGCGAGGAGGCCGAGCTGGCCAAGCGCAGCCTCAACGTCATTTCAAGAGCTTCACCATGGAGGAAGGTGAGAATTCCGAGAAGCTTACGCGTGCGTTTGAGAGAGAAATCCTTGGTCGCATGGGCCTTAACGGTGAGATCGAGCTGGTCGCCCACCGCCTTCCCCGCGCGCGGGGTAAGGCAGGGCCGCCCCCGCTCCTTCTCACCTTTCAGACCCCGGCGGACAAGATTTCTTTTCTCAGACGCCGCAAGCGGCTCGAGAAGACTCTCTTCACCCTTGATGACGACTTGACCCTGGCGCAGCAACAACGGCGACGGGAGCTATGGCCGACCTACCTCTGGACAGCTCCGGCAGACCAAGGCGGGGCAGCCGGTGTACTGGAAGGGGGCGGCCATCTACGTCGGCCGCAAGCCCTGGCAGGCGACCCCCGCGGCCCCAGCAACTCCAGACGCCCCAGCTTAGGGGAATACAGCAGTAGTAGTGTAGAATAGATAGACCGTGGCCATGTACATGTACGCCTCCTAGAGGCACTATCCTAGCTAAGCCACGCGCTTTATTTAATCATGTACATGTGTTTTCTGATCAGGCACTCCGCAAAGGTGAAAACCGCTTGCGTTCAGGGCCGGGCCGCGGAAAACGCGGAAAAACGCGATCTGCAAGTGAATCCGACCGTAATCGAACTGGGGACCTCTCGCACCAACTTTCGCTGACTATAGGACGGACGTCTCCGGTTACCATGGCATCGCCAACTTACACCTACAGTCATCCGCAAAAGTTCTCCTTTCCGGGGAGTGATGCAAGCCTGTCGGATTTGGTACTAGATAAATCACTCGAGATCTGTGTGTAGGAGTACTACACACGTGTCCACTCGAGACTTGTTCAGTCTCGAAACGTGAGACGGGCTGAACACGGCTGGATCCTTCTTTATTAGAAGGGGGCGTAGCCGGTACTAACGAAATCAGCCAAGCGTATATTCTGATCAGGCACTCCGCAAAGGTGAAAACCGCTTGCGTTCAGGGCCGGGCCGCGGAAAACGCGGAAAAACGCGATCTGCAAGTGAATCCGACCGTAATCGAACTGGGGACCTCTCGCACCAACTTTCGCTGACTATAGGACGGACGTCTCCGGTTACCATGGCATCGCCAACTTACACCTACAGTCATCCGCAAAAGTTCTCCTTTCCGGGGAGTGATGCAAGCCTGTCGGATTTGGTACTAGATAAATCACTCGAGATCTGTGTGTAGGAGTACTACACACGTGTCCACTCGAGACTTGTTCAGTCTCGAAACGTGAGACGGGCTGAACACGGCTGGATCCTTCTTTATTAGAAGGGGGCGTAGCCGGTACTAACGAAATCAGCCAAGCGTATATTCTGATCAGGCACTCCGCAAAGGTGAAAACCGCTTGCGTTCAGGGCCGGGCCGCGGAAAACGCGGAAAAAACGTGTGCCTATGATGTGCCACACTCCAGATGATGCCTAGTTTTATTTATTTAGTTATGCTGTGCCCATGCAGAGAGCTGCTCTCTGCTGAGATGCCACGCTCTAGCTTTTGTATAGCTATGATGATCTTCCCCCCCGTGCCAGGATCCCCCCCCTAGGCGGGTTGAACCTGAGACAGCATGGTGGTGCCGGTGCCCTGGTGCACCTAGAGCAAGTGTCGTTTACATTCCCACCCTTGCAGGAAGTAGCTTAGAATGTATGATAGGCCATATGCCCCTTCTCAAGGGCTATGTGCTACATATACTCCCAACGGAGTTATGTTCCTAATTAATTAATTAATTAATGCGCGTGGGCCACATGCTAGGCTAAGCCTGACTAATCTACACTACTGGTATATATATTCCCTAGTCTGAGGTGGCAGGGGGGGCCTGCCAGGGCTTGTGGTCAACGTGGATGACCGCACCCCTCCAGTATACCGGCTTCCCCCTTGCGCTCTGCCGGAGCTGAAGGTAGCTCGGCCATAGCTCGCGTCGCCGCTGTTGCTGGGCCAGGGTCAAGTCGTCGTCCAGCGTCAAGCGAGTCTCCGAGAGCTTCTTGCGGCATTTAAGGAACGACAGCTTGTCCGCCATGTACTTAAAGGGTATTAAAATTAAATTAAATTAAATTATAACATGCCTCCGTGGGGAGATCATGTAGCACATATTCCATGATGGATGGGGTGGAGGAAGCCGCGTGATCGAACTATCCGAACTCTAAGCTATCTAGAAAATCCTAACTACACTACTAGCTCATCAATTAAACGCCTCCTCCGCTTGGGGGGAGGGGGCTTGCCCACAGGGTCGGGCGTGTGCGCCTTGACAATCTTCCTCCACCGCGTCTTGTCCTGCATGGCAGTCCAAAGACGGGAGAGAGAGTGGATTAAAAAAATTAAATTAAATTAAATTATAATAACATGCCTCCGTGGGGAGGTCATGTAGCACATATTCCATGATGAATGGGGTGGAGGAAGCCGCGTAATCGAACTATCCGAACTCTAAGCTATCCAGTCTAGAAAATCCTCACTACACTACTCATCAAAACGCCTCCTCCGCTTGGGGGGAGGGGGCTTGCCCACAGGGTCGGGCGTGTGCATGCGCCTTGACAATCTTCTTCCACCGCGTCTTGTCCTGCATGGCAGTCCAAAGACGGGAGAGAGAGTGGATGCGGTACTCAAACTGGGCTGGGACCACTAGGTCGTCCAGCAACATCTGGGTGTAGTTCGTGACAGGTTTCCCTACCCTTTTGGGAATGCCCTCGGGGCCAGGCCAGGTCAGAATGTGTCGCCCTGGCTGGCCAAGCCGCTGGGGGCCGGCCATGCATACCAAGGGTGGTGTCGACCTGGCTGGTGCGGGCAAGGTGTCCTACAAATGCTATCCTACGCTGCCTAATCTCGTCCGAAACACGAGGCATGCCATGATACAAAGACTCTGATGACGGACGCTCGGAAAAATCTACGTTAAGGACCTGTCGGAGCATCCTGTAAAACGTGCCGTCTAGCCTAGCTGCCAGTTTGGGTGCCGGGATGGTCCACGCCTCGGCGCCATACGTGAGCACCGTGAGGACGAGGACCTTGAAGAGCATGCGCTTGCGGTGCTCGCCCAGGCCCTTCGAGCGCCAGTAGGGTGTGAGCGAACGGAGCTTGGCCCAGGCAAGGCCGATGCGGGTGTCCACATCGTCGGCAGTGTTAGGAAGCCAGCTCCCCAACAGCTTGAAGCGGTCGCGGAACGGGACCTCCGTCCCGTCGAGCAGGCGCGGCAGCGGTGGTTTACTGGAGGCCCCAATCACCATCGCCTCGGTTTTGACACTTATCTCCAACCCCACCGCCCGCGCCCCCAGGCCCAGGCAGTCCAGCCAGGTCTGAATGTGCTCGGGGCTCTCGATGAGGGTGGTGTCATCCGCATAAATCAGGTCGGCAAGGCGGTAACCAGGTCTAACCCCGCCGTGCTCTGTCACGTTAAGGATGTCAGTCCAAGCCTGGCTCGAACCCCTTAAGAGCAGTAAAGCGCGCACGTGCTCGGCGCATGACGTGATCCACGACAATAATTATGAACAGGTATGGGGACAGGACACAACCTTGCCACACCCCGTGGCGAAGGGGGAATGGTGGGGTGGTGCCTTCCGCAGTCCGCACTACTGCCTGTGAGCCCTCATACAGTCGGCGAATGGCAGCAATAAACGCAGGTGGCACCCGATCCAGACTTAAAGGGTATGTGCTACAGATACTCCCAACGGAGTTATTCTGATCAGGCACTCCGCAAAGGTGAAAACCTTTGCGTTCAGTGCCGGGCCGCGGAAAACGCGGAAAACGCGATCTGCAAATGAATCCGACCGGAATCGAACTGGGGACCTCTCGCACCAATTTTGCTGACTATAGGACGGACTGTCTACTGGAAGGGGGCGGACATCTACGTCGCCCACAAGCCCTAGCTGGCAGGCGACCCCTGCCGCCCCAGCCACCCCAGCCACCCCAGCCTAGGGAATATATAGCAGTAGTGTAGCCTAGAAAGCTTAGTGACGTGGCCATGTATGCCTACGTGATGGGCCCACACCCGCCCTTGCAATAGCCGTAGCAATTTCGAGTCATGCTTTGCCCATGCAGGGAGTTACTCCCTGCTGAGAGGCCATGTGTACCCTAGCTGTAGCCTAGCCACATACCTTCCACCCCATATGTCATGCAGGCCTTCTAGGCCCTCTCCTCAAGCCCCCCCTGGGTGCCTGTGCTTGTTTAGGAGGCATGAACCATCATGGAGGTGCAGGTGCACCTAGTGCACCCAGAGCAGGTGATAGTTGTACATCCTACACCTGCAGGTTGTCGCCCTGATTGTATTACAAACCCATAGATGCCCCTTTCTCAGGGCTATGTGTTACATATGCTCCCCACGGAGCTATGATTTTAATTAATTAATTAATTAATAGGACGGACGTCTCCGGTTACCATGGCATCGCCAACTTACACCTACAGTCATCCGCAAAAGTTCTCCTGTCCGGGGAGTGATGCAAGCCTTTCGGATTTGGTACTAGATAAATCACTCGAGATCTGTGTGTAGGAGTACTACACACGTGTCTGCACGCGAGACTTGTTCAGTCTCGCACCGTGAGACGGGCTGAACACGGCTGAAACCTTCTTGAGAAGGGGGCGTAGCCGGAGTTATTAATTAATTAGAAACATAACTCCGTTGGGAGTATCTGTAGCACATATCCCTGAGAAGGGGCATATGGCTTTTAATACATTCTGGCTACTTCATGCAAGGATGGGAATGTAAGCTACCCTTGCTCTAGGTGCACCAAGGCACCTGCACCCTCATGATGTATCGCGCTATGCCCAGCTAAGGGGGAGCGTGGCATGTGGGGGAAGATCATCATGGCTATACAACAGCTATGGCATGGCTTCTCAGCAGGGAGTGACTCCCTGCATGGGCACGACATAATAAAATAAAGCTAGGCATCATCTGGAGGGTGGCTCAACATAGGCACACATGTACATGACTAAAACGGAGTTATGTTTCTAATTAATTAATTAATTAATGTACTCCCAACGGAGATATCAAGGAGACAGCACGGTGAAAAATGGGTTTTGGACTCAAAAACTCGCGGAAAGGCCTGAGCCCGAGTTCGCGGAAACTGTGCGCGTGTTTGAATGCGACGCGGCGCACAGGCTTTTAGCTTCAAGCTTCAAACCTTCGCGCAGGGGCGACTATTTGGCGCCGCGTCGGTCGTGATTACTCCATTGGATCTGCATCTACGGCGTTCGTGGGTAGTTTCGAAACCCGGTCGATGAGATTAAACGGAGAAGTCGGGTAAATAATTGATCCTTTTTTGACAAATCCGTGAAAATGTATAAGTCGAAATGAATTAAACGGCTTGACATGTTGTTGTCCCAACTACAAGTAAACTACAAGTTAACGCCAATCGAAACAAGTCTCCAAAAAAATATCTTGATAGAGGCATGCCTCTGATTTAATTTCCACTTGGACTCGGAGGTGGAGGTTGAGTTTGAGTTTGGACTCGAGCCAATACAGTTGAAGTTACCAGTTATGACAACCCGCGCAGCCCAGAATTCCCAACAGAGACATAGATTCTCCCGATTTCTGGCCTGCGCTGGTGGTCTCCTTGATATGTTCCAATTTAATTTTAATTTGATTTATTAGTTCTCTCAACAGTAACAGCGCACGACACAGTGCAGACAACCACAAATTAATTCCCCCCCCCCCACCCGTTGTTCTTACATGTCACAGCGGCATGCCTCTATATGTCGTGCCCTTCAACCACCTCCAACACCAGCTGTCGCAGCAGTTAAGTATCTCACTCGGAAAGACTACCAAGGCACTCTTGTCTGTGCCCTGCAGCCAGCGGTAAAGCAATCCATGCATTCAGTGTCCCATGTAACCTGTCTGTCAGCTTTCGCACCTGCCAGCACATCCCATCCAGTGACAAACCTGCCGGCACACCCCATCCAGTGACACACCTGCCAGCACACCCCATCCAAACACACCTGCCAGCACACCCCATCCTTGCACCACGCTCACACCAATACTAAAATCGCCACCACTGCATGCCTTTGTCCACGCGTCTCGCCTTGTGCTCCGTTACCCCCGTAGGCTACCACTCCCGGAAGGTCGCAGCATTCCAGCGAGTCATAGCAAACACTTAATCCCATTATGTAAATGAAGTACATGGCATATGAACCGAGATGACCCAGCTCACACGTGACACCAACAACCACCCCCACACATCAAACCAAAAAAGGCAGGAAATATATGAAATGACAGGGGCAGGGGGGCAGGAAAAGGGCATCATGCAAGTGCCATCATGCTGACCATGCGTTGAGCGTGTATATAATTGTCTCACTTAATATAACATGATAGATCGCCCTCAAAGCGCACAAGTGTTACCCACAACGGCATGCCTCTTCGAATGTAAATGAAAAAGTAACCGGGGGTAGTAACATAAATTTAGTACATCAGCAACACCGCCACAGGACACAGCCAAGGACACAAGCAACCCAGGACAACACACACCACAGAAACCAGGACTATGCCTGGCGTGACAGGCAGAGCACTTAAAACCACACTCCCACCCAAGCAAACCACACCCTAATGATGGCAAATGAAAAAAAAAGAAAAACGTTAAAAAAACATCCATCTGTACATACATGACAAAGGAGTGGAGTGACACACATTATTACTCTTAAAACAACACTGAATATACTGATATCCTACACACTCCGAAATGAAAGATACTCTGGCAAACGCTGCTTTTCCAGACCAGAATAAACCGGAAATCCAGAAAACCCTTCCCCGTAACGCAGCTGCACGTCGAATGGTAAAAAAATCGTCGATATATGCTTAAAAGACGCCCAGGCGACCGCAGCGAATGTGTATGGCGCTCGATAGACGGCGGCTGCTTCAGAAGTTTATTCTGTTAAAAATAATAAATCACGAAACTCCAAAAATAGCAATTCATGCCTCCTTTCCTTTGGTGCCATACTGGCGTATTTTGCCTCGTGGGCCGCCCAGCAAGCGCACTCGCCGCACAGGCAATCGCAGCGTGAAAAAAGTGCCGACTACAAGCCGACCCCATTCCATGCATGGCACGCTATGCTCCATGACCAGCAGCCAATTCGGCATCGAACAGATAGCTCCCGCAAGTATCCTTGAGTGGAAAGCTACGCGGGGCTCATTTCTCATTTCCACGCTCCGTGCCATCATATTTCCGCACGCCGACAAGGAAACGCACACGCGTAGTCCTTCCGCCCTCTACAAGAAGCTGGAAAATTCGGACATGCTATGATATTTACTCTGGGGCAGCGTTCGGGCCCCTCTTCTTTCCAAAGCCGACAACGACGTTAACAAACCGCCGGTTGTACTGGGCACGCTTGCGAGCGCGGCCGCATGGCTTGGCCTTTTTTTCCTGCTTGGCCACCTTTGGAGTCTGGCCACGCACCTTTCCGGCACGAGCCAGGGAACCGTGGACCTTTCCCATGGTTGTTAAAAGGTAACGACGAGCAACCGCTTGGTGGTAAGCTTGGTCACCGAGAGGCCATGGCTTCCTGCATCACTATGATTTTGTGCTTGCACGGCCGCGCGAGCCACGGCCAGGCGTGCCCCGGCCGCCCGGCGTAAGTTAACGCCGGGCGCATCGTAAGTTAACCTCGGGGGGCGAATAAAATTTGGCGCACTTCTCAATCGCCTGTTCGTCGCCGTCGGATGACTGCCGGCATGCATGATGCGCGTCCCAGGCGCACGCGAGCACCAAGGCGCGCTCAAACGAGGCTGACACGCGATAATTTGGACGCTGCGAGGGCGGGGGTCACGAACGACGTGTTTGGGATCGATCGTCGACGACGTTGTACAGGCAGGTCCGGCAAAGAAAATGACTTCCCGTGAGGATTATGTCTACATGGCCAAGCTGGCCGAGCAGGCCGAGCGTTACGATGAGATGGTTGAGTCAATGCGTGAGGTCGCCAAGACTGTTGATATGGCGGAGCTCTCCGTCGAGGAGCGTAACCTGCTCTCTGTAGCATACAAGAACGTCATCGGCGCCCGCCGCGCTTCTTGGAGGATCCTTTCCTCGATTGAGCAGAAGGAGGACAGCAAAGGCAACACCCAACACGTCGACCGCATCAAGGAGTACAGGGCAACGGTCGAGAAGGAGCTGGAAGAGATCTGCAAACACATCCTTGAGCTCTTGGACCAGCACCTGATTCCCTCTTCCACCACTGGCGAGTCGAAGGTATTTTATTATAAAATGAAGGGTGATTACCACCGCTATCTCGCCGAGTTCAAGACCGGGCCGGAGAGGAAGGAGTCGGCAGAGCACACTTTGAATTCCTACAAGAGCGCCCAGGTATAGTTGCGATTTCCGTACGTTATGAAATGCTTTCCTTGTGTTGCAGTGCTTAACATGCCGTTGCAGCTGAATTATATACAGGTTGTGCCTTTCCGCTGCCAGTTTACCAACCTTGGAATTTTTCAAATTTGCCTGGCGTGTGCAGGAGATCGCTCTGAGCGAACTGGCGCCGACCCATCCCATCCGCCTGGGCCTTGCTCTCAACTTCTCCGTCTTCTACTACGAAATCCTCAACTCTCCGGAGCGCGCTTGCCATTTGGCAAAGCAGGTATGTCACGAGTGGACCAAGGGTTCATTAATTTTGTATCATTTTAATTTACATGGGCCAAGGGTTAGATTGAGCACAAAGGCCGCGCATTCGGAAATTGCTTGGTTTGTGTGGACTTGTCATGCTTGATGCTATTGTGGTAATTTCTGGAATTGCTCGTAGTTGTTGCCTGTATGGAATACATTTGATCAAATTTTCTTTTATTTTGGTCAATAACATGACCAACGTCCCCATGCAGGCGTTCGACGAGGCCATCGCGGAGCTGGATTCCCTCGGCGAGGAGTCCTACAAGGACAGCACCCTGATCATGCAGCTCCTTCGCGACAACTTGACGCTCTGGACGTCAGACATGCAGGTATGTCGTTTTGATGACAATCAGCTAGTGTACAATCATTTTGCCCAGGCTGCATGGCTTTTTCTTGCCTGCATCGCCTTATTGCATTTTTCTTGTGCTGTTATATCATCTTGCGGTTGAGATTTTCATGGTATGCAGCCATGGATGGATGTAATAAACTAAAGCATGTTAGGAAGTCAAAGAATTAATTTGTATAAGTATGCCACTTCTGGACATGCATCGGAATGGGAAATTCGTCAACAGAAGCATCTCAGTTATTGCTTTGTTTTCTTTGGTACAATCTAAGACTTCCGTGTCTCACTTTTGTCCTCAAGGATGTACCTTGCTTTAGCATTCTCATGGTTGCACGGTATGACAAGGCAGTCGATGGTGAAGCAGACAGTTCTTTCGGTTACTGTTCTTTTTTCTTGTATGGCGCGCCATTCCACAATGCATTGCAAGCATTTGTTCCGGGCTAAGTGTTGGAATTGTGGCTGTTTCGTGTCCCCATGGTCACTGCCTGTGGGGCTTAATCCGGGCTTATGGACAGGAGGGTGAGGAGGATGGCGGCAAGGAGGGCGACAACACCAAGGTGGAGGATGCCTAAAGCATGACTCCATGGTTGTGGGACACATGGTGCAACCAAGAGCATAGTCTCCCATAGCCTCTTGGCTCCACCATGGGCCAGGCTTGAGATGGCATGCTACGGACGGTGTAACTTTTTCTACTGGCTTGTGGAAGGGAATGTAGGTCCAATTGTTTGAGACAGAGGTGCCAGCTATTATTGTGCGTGTGGATGCTTCATTAGTTCAAATGCGCCTGGGATTTGCTGCATTCAACCTGTTAGGATGGCGCATCCTAGTTCTTGGAAATTCGCCGGGAGGTGGCCCATACGGCCTAAGAGCACAAGTGTGCGTTTTATTCCAGGCTGTGCCATGCATGGGCTTGCCCAAGCTTGGCGTGGTTTTTTGTGCAAAACAAAAGTGCCATCTGCCGTGAATAGCATTACATGGGAGGATTAATTAATTCAGTTAATTATGGGAGGATACCCACCCCATGGAAAGGACATTAAAAGCACTTCGGTGCTCCGTGACTCCCCAGCGGGAGCACGAGTTTAATTAATTAATTAATTAATGGAAGGGAAAATTAGAAAGCAATTTCTAGTGATTATTATAAAGTAAACATTAGCTTTTAGAAATAAAGTGACGGGATCGAGGACAAGAACCTTGAAGAGATCCTGTTTCTCGAGCATTATCCTGCCATGTCCATAGCGGTAATGCAAGCTTGTAGGCATCTGATGTATGATAAGAACTTCTTACCACCAACAGTCAGTATGAATTTACAGACTCTGGTTAGGCTAGGCACAATAATACATGTCAAAGTTACCAGCAACGCCTGCAGGAAAGGGCTATGACGGTATACAAAAGGCTGCCATTACCCCCACCCCCGGCCACCCCCCATTCTCCCAGCTTTGATGCTGTAGACCAAATTTGGAAATCGTGGCTTCCAAACCCCCAAAATCAGGCACCGGTGAACTGCATTCAAGGTAAAGCAGGTCTCCCCCCAAATCCGTACTCATGTTGTCCCACAAGACATTAGGTGGGAAGCGCCTGCGTACTGGAGCGCGGGCGTGCACGTGACTCCTGGGTTGACCCCGTATCGCTGCCACCCGCTCCGACTGCACCACGTGTCGCGCCTGCAGCCCGCCGTGAGCTGGCACCAGCAGAAGCGCTCCCACTGGCCATTCCGGCGGCGCCACCTGTCGGCCTCCTAGGCATGCCTGCACGCGGCACCCTCAAAGCCCCTCCCCCTGTGCTGCTGCCCCCACCCACCCTAGCCCTGCTACTCGAGGTAGTTCTAACGCTGGCGCCACGCCCCCCTGCACCCGTGCGGCCACCTGGCCTGCGCGACATCTGTGCCGCAGTCCGCCTCCTCATACCCCCCGCCGGCATCCCCCCGGGACGCCGCTGATTGGCAGAGGGGGTACCGGCACGCCTGCCCCGCTGCTGGCTGTTGGCACGCGACGCTGATGCGGCAGAGACCGACCCAGCACCACCCGACCGAGCGCCAGGACGTGCCAGGGTTCCTGGCCGACTGCTGCTGCTGCTGCTGCTGCGTGTGACGGTGCCGGATGCCAGCCGTGAAGGCCGGCCCGTGCCTTGACCGCCGCCACCCTCGCGTGGTGGTGCCCTTGTCCTTGGCAAAGGGGCAATGGTGGGCACACCTCGCTCACCTGTGTGCTGGCTACTGGCGCGCCCAACCCCAAAGTATGCCTCCTCCTCATCCTCCGCCTGCTCCACCTCCCCAAAGTCATCCCTCACATCCCCATCAACCCCCCTCTTCCCATTCTCCCCATGGCCGTGCGCGGTGGCCCCCACCGCACCATCACCTCCGGCCCATGCATCCGTTTGTTCCAAACCATCCGCCGTCACCTGCTCCGCCATGGTCCCATCTGACTCAGACTCCAGCGCACTGCCACTTGGCGTGCCGCCCTGCCCCACACCACCGGGCGCCAGTTTGCTGCTCACGCCGCGCTTCTGTCCCTTGGAGCCAGCACCCTGCTTGGCCTTTCCACGGCGCTCCCTTGCCAGAGCATCTCCCACGCCCGCATTCATACTCTCGTCTATCACCTCATGCCCCTCATGCCCCGCCATCCATGCCCCTTCCTCGCTCCCTTCCCCTTTCTCCTCCTCTCGTTCCTCCTCCTCCCAGGGCAGCTCACGGAAGGAGCTGGCACGAGTGGGCAACGAGGACACGTGTGTGTGCGGGACACCCACCCGCAGCGCGACGTCCCCCCTGATCAGCTGCCGAACCAACGCGGCGGGGAGCTCTCGTGCCGCTTGCAGGTGCTGCACGTCGGCCGGGTCAAAGGATATGTGGCAGCGCTTGCCATCAGGGCACACAACCTGAGGCTTCAGGTGGAACTCCATCGAAGGGAACATCTCGCTGTCCTCATCACTGTCATCGCTGACGTCATCATCATCGTCATCCCTCTTATCTCCAAGGCTATCAGGCAATATGCCTGCCTCCCCATCCTCCCCCTCCTCCCCCTCCTCCCCTGCCTCCTCTTCCTCCCCTTCCTCCCCCTCCTCCCCCTCCTCCCCCTCCTCCCCCTCCTCCCCCTCCCCCTCCATCTCATCCCCCCCATCTGCACCTCCACCCTCCCGTCCTCCCATCCTCTCCTCCCCCTCCTCCCCTTCCTCCTCCCTCCCACCTCCCTCCCCCCCCACCTCCTCTTCGTGCCCCTGAAGCAACGGCCCATGGCTTGCGCCACCACCCGCAGCACCCGCGGCCCCGCCAAACCAGTCCTCCTCCTCCCCAGTACCGTGCCAACCCTTGCGCCGACCCCCCTTCCCGTCCTTTCCTGTGGCAGCGCTCGTCCCATCACCATCAAGGACGCTTGGTAGAGCATCGCGGCCCCCCTCCTCCCCCCCGCCCCTCTGGTCGCCCCCAGGCCCACCCTGGTTGGCTTCTTCATCTTCCGGGCCAACCGTGCTATCCGATCCCTTGGCAGCGCTCAGAAAAGGTGCGACAGGCACCACCCCACTGTCCCCTGCTTTCGTCGTGATACGGCTAACACCCGGCACCATGCCGTTCTGCAGCAGAGCAGCCGATGACGGCGCCGAAACCACGCCACTTGTCCCTCCACCGCCAACGCCTGGGCTGGTGGCTTCACCACTCCCCCCTGCCCTGTCCCAGGGCTCTCCCATGCCTCATCCCAGCCCCCCTGGCCACCGTCCGCTTTGCTGGTGGATCCAGCGCCAGCGCCAGCGCCCCCCTGCCCTCCTGCCCCCCCTGGCCCTTTGACCCGCGTCCACCCGTTCCATCGGTCGCGATCGTCGTCACCATCGGGAACGGGTGGCAGCGCGGCTGGCCCCCCTCCACCTACGTCCCCTCTGCCAGCCACCCCCCCTGCGTCCACCTCCCCTCCTCTGCCCATGGGTTTGTCCCCCCCATCACCTCCTGCCGCCCCACTTGTTCCCGCGGAGCTCTTCCCAACCCATCCCTCCTCCCCATCCCCACCCGTTGGGTCGTCCGCATCGACCGCTGGACCACCCTTCCCCTGTCCAGCAACAGGCCCCATCGGGGGCCGTCCCACGCCTCCCAACCCCCCAGCGACCGCCCTTGGCTTTACACTGGCCACATCCGGGGCCACTCCCGTTGCCTGCTGCCCCGCTCCACGCCCACCCGCGTCTGCCAGCATGTCAACAGGGCTACCATTTGACGGCTCGCGCTGGTCCACAATGCCTTCACCCACCTGCGCCATGGCCTGTTTGGTGCTGTCGCGGGTGTGTGCGGATGCTGGCTTGGCCGACGCGCTGAGCGCTGGCCCATACGGATGGACACCATGTCCCGCATCTTGATCAGCATCGCCACCAGCAGCAGCAGCACCATCCTCGCCACCAGCATGATGATCCTCACGTGTACCGGCAGCACCCACACCATCATCCATGCTACCATCATCATCATCATCATCATCATCATCATCATCATCATCATCATCATCATCATCATGGCCATCACCATGATCATCATCATCATGGCCATCACCATGATCATGATCATCATCATGGCCATCACCATGATCATCATCATCATCATCATCATCATGGCCATCATGGGTATCGGCATCATCGTCGTTATGGTGAAAGCCATCAACATCATTTTCCACAGCACTGATTCTGGTCAATGACCCTTTCCCACCAGCGCCACGGCCCGGCCCATAGAGCCTCGACGACTCATCATTGGCTGCAAGCTCATTCTCACCGTGAAACAACGCACTGCTGGAGAATCCTTCGCCAGCACCCTTGCCTCCATGGGGTGCGCCTTGTCCACCCGCCACCTCATCACGAAATCGGCGCTGCGAGGCTGCCTGCTGCGCGCCGCCACCCTGCCGCTGGCTGCCGACATTACGGGACGAACCGACCGCGGGACGCGACGACCCTGGGCCCCCTGGGAGACCCACGGCGGGGTCCAGGGTGGGGCCCGTCTCGCGTACAGGCTTCCACGGTAGGCCTGTTACCGCGTCCGGGTCATCGCTCGCAGAAGCCTCCGCGCTCGGTTGCGCCCCAGCCACGTCCCTGGGGCCACCTGCCTCCTGGGATACTGCGCTGGAGGCCCTGGAGGATGTGCGTGCCCCCCCCCTGCTGTCCCCCACTGCACTTGGCGTGGCAGTACCCGATTCTGTGGTTGCCCCTCTCGCAACCGCAGGCCCTGTTTCTACCCCGCCGTCGCGCCCACTTTTGCCGGCTGCCCTGCGAGTGTCACTGCTGCTGGCAGACGCATTCAACCGCAGCAGTTCCAATAGGATCTCGGGAGGGATATTCCTCTGCTGAAGCAGCAGCAGCCAACTTGGGGGAATCTGTGGCAGTGATTGGCTCAATGTGGGGTTAATCGCTCCCAATGGCCTCTGGATTCCACCACGCCCGTGCCAGCGGGCATCCACCCCTCTCCCAACCGACCACCCTGCCAGACGCGCGGGCAAGGCAGGGTAATCATCTGGATATTGCCCGCGCAGGTATGCCCCCCCTGCTGGCTGCTGCTGCCGCCACCACCCGCCTGGCTCAGCGTACGGATTGAATGCTTGCGCACGCGCGAAGGGCACCTGTGCGCCACCAGCACCTAGGCCATCCCGTGGATCATTCGTGAATGCCTGCGCAGCTGTTGGCAGAACATTCGAGTCCTCGAGATACGGCTGGGGGCCAACAAGGGAGCCACCCAGTGGGCTGCCTCCATGGCCACCAGCGAGTGCACCCAGGAAAGTTCTGCCGGCGCCCGCTGTGCCCCCCATCCCCCCCCTTGCTTGCGACTGCCACGCCTGATAGAACGCGGTTCCCTGCTGCAGCGCCGCGAGCGCTTGCTGGAGGAGCAAGGCGTCCGGTGCCACCGCGGACGCCACCGCCGAGTCCCCTACCTGTGGGCCATTCGCTGTCGCGTCGCCAGTGACTGCCGCGGCCTGCAACGTGCCAGCTGCTGGCACAAGCGGCTGCGCGACCCCCGGCCCACCCAGCCGGGGGTTGCCCCCGGTCGCTGCTGATCCCATCCCTACACTGCCCTCCATCGGCTCCCTTTGCCCCCCCTGGCCCATCTGCCCTTGCCGACCCGTGGCCACGCCTGTGCCTGCCATGCCTGCTACCACAGGCAGCACGCCCGTCCCCGCAACCACGGGGTTTCTGCCATCCGCCACCAGGGCGCCGCGGTCTGCCAACGGGGTCACCTGGGGTCCACCCTGCGTGCCAACCACGGTTGCCACCGGCATGCCAGCATCTGCACCCATCGGCGCCGCCCCAGTGCCTGCTGCGCCCCCAAACGTGCCGTCAACAGCAGCACCGAACCGAGGACCCGCAGCCCAGGCGCCCGCTTGCCTGGCTGACGTGGAGGCGGCGCCGGCCTGCATCACGGTTGGCACCGTGGATCCGGGGAGTTGGGGAGCCTGCGTGACGGCAGCAGTAGGCACTGCAGTACCGGCCATGCCTGTCACTCGACCAGCCATGCCAGCCGTGCCGATGGTGGCCGCTGACAGTGACAACCCATTGACCGCCGCACGCGCACTGGCCAGGTTGGAGGGGTAGGCGGCACCGCCCCCTGCTGAATTCCCTGGACCTGCCACCATGGTTGCCCGCACACCCGAAGGCATGCTGGATGCCAGCTGTCCCGGTTGAAGAACCGCCCCCCCTGCCACCCCCCTGGCTGCGGTTGTGGATGATGCTGGTGGCTGCAAGGCTGTTGAGAAACCCGAAGGCCCAGCCGCTTGCACGGAGGTGGCAGCTTGCGCAGAGGACATGCCAGCTGGCGAAGAAGCGGCGGCCGCCCCTGAGGAGGCGGTGCCCCCCACGGGCTGACGGCGGGTTACCTTCTCCACCACGAAGGGCATGACGACGGGGACCTTGACGCGTGAGGGCGGCGGCGGGCGCCCCATCAGCAGCTCGAATCGCGCCGCGAACAGCCGTGCCGCGTGCCGGTACAGCTGCATGTCCAGGTCATCCCGCGCTTCGATTGCCTTCACAAAGCCAGCGGGGGGGATGGCCTCTTTTGGTGGTGAGGGGTGAGGAGAGGGTGATGGCGCCTGCACGGCAGCGCGCTCCTGCGCGGCAGCGGTGATGTCGCCATCAGTATCGCTGACATCATTATCGCCCGCGGACGCGTTTCTTCCTGCAACCCCCGCCGCATCCCTGCTGGCATCTGCCACCGTCATGTCCCCTCCTCCCCGCGCCACATTGGGGGCGGAGCGGTTCCCCAGCGCCCCGTCAAGTGCGCCCCCCCGCGCCAGTGGTGGCGTGCGGGAATGTGTGCGCGGCCCGTTTGGGTCCAAAAGCATGCGCAGGCTGTGCCACCCGTAGACCGCCTGCAGGTAGGCGAGGCCCCCCGTGTCATCGAGGTTCTCGTACAGCAGCACGCACATGCGGTCCAGGTTGGCCTTGGCCCGCTCCAGCAGCATGGCCTTGCTCATGCTCGCAAACGCATCGCTGTCCGCCAGGGAGCACCCTGGCAGCACGCCGGCCAGCATGCGTGTCTGCGGGTTGGGAAGCGCCTCGAGCACGTCTTCGGCGCGGCCGCGGGAGGCCATCACCGCGAGGGCGCGGCCGACGGGGTGTCGGAGGACTGTGACGAGGCCGAGACCTTCGCGGGTGGCAGCACTTAGCGCGCGGTCCACGAACGAGTGGTCAAACTGGGGTGGGGGGTGGGGAGGGGGAACACAGGAATATAGGCCAACAGGGCAAGGGTACAAGGGGGAGCCGTTGGGTGGGAGCAAAGCAGAAACGACAAGGGGATGGAAAGATCATGTTGGTGGTGGAGGTGGTGGTGGTGGTGGTGGTGGTGGTGGTGGTGGTGGTGGTGGTGGTGGTGGTGGTGGTGGTGGTGGTGGTGGTGGTGGTGGTGGTGGTGGTGGTGGTGGTGGTGGTGGTGGTGGTGGTGGTGGTGGCGGCGGTGGCGGTGGCGGTGGTGGAGGTGGAGGTGGAGGTGGTGGTGGTGGTGGTGGTGGTGGTGGTGGTGGTGGTGGTGGTGGTGGTGGTGGTGGTGGTGGTGGTGGTGGTGGTGGTGGTGGTGGTGGTGGTGGTGGTGGTGGTGGTGGTGGTGGTGGTGGTGGTGGTGGTGGCACATTTCCACACGCGTACCGGCAGGTCACAGAAACAACAGGCAGTTGGCAGCACATGAAACCCATCGAGTGCAGGGGCTTTCTTTGGACAAGGGCTTGATTTTGACAGGCTGTGCTGCATCTTTTGGCGCCCCTCCCTGCGCTACTGCATCTAACCATGGTCAAGCGCTCTGCATTCCCCTAGGACTTGGACAGGCCGCGCACATGCCTCATATGGGCATGCGTGCGTACATCTTGTTGGCTGCACACAAACAGAAACGTTACAAGGTTGCATCCTCCTCCTCCTTTCTTGCCATTCCCAGGTCCGATGCATGCCACCGGTCTACTTGCGCCCCGGGTCTACTTGCGTCCCCGCCCTGGCGTCAACCTCTCCCCCTCACCTGCATACGCAGGTAGTGGCAGCTGCTTCCAAACGCGTTGTTGACCTGGCGCGCGGCACGGTTGACCTCCCACATGTTGCGGCAGACAGAGCCAAAGGGGACTGACTGGCCAAATGGGTGCGAGGGCAGACCGGCCGAGGGACCTCCGGGGCCCGCAGGATCTGCCCCGCTGGCGACAGGTGGTGAGAGCGAGGACGGGCTGGTGGCGGTCACACAGGGGGTGAGCCCTGTGTTGTGGCGGAGTGCGCCCAGAAGTGCCACATGGAGCACGTCGCCGCCGTTGTGCTCCATGTCCAGGAAGAATAGCTGCTTCCAGTTGTCACGGCAGCAACGGCCCGCGTGCGCGCATGCCACCGAGCCCAGCGCCTGGCCCCGCAGGTGGAGGTTTGGCCCGTCGTGTTCGAGCGTCTCGGGGAACTCGTCAAAAATGTGGACACGTGTCATGACCACGCGCTCCTGCACCTCGCGATGCACCTCCACCTCCGGCGGCGCTGGCGGGGCCGACACCTGGCTGTTCGCTTCCCCCTCGCCAGCATTGCCGTCGGCGCTGCTATCACTTTCCCCGTCCGTGCTGCTGTCCTGCTCGCCATCTAGCGCGCCGTCTGCGGAGCTGCGGTCATCACCCGCTGGCTGCGTCTCATTCGCATCCGAGGAATCATCATAACGGTCTATATTGTCGCTGTATTCGTCCGTCTGTAAGGCCTGTCCCTGAGTGCCACGCTCTTGGTACGCCGACATTTCTCGCGGCGGCCCGGCACGCGCGCCCCACACGGAGTCTCCTCCTTCCGTGATGGAAGTAAGCACGTGGCGGACCCCATCCCATGCCGCGGCACCGACGCTGTCAAACGAATACCCTTGATTTTCGGCAAAAAGAAACGAGACCGAGAGCAAGGCGAGGGGCCACACGATAAGTGGGACTCCCAGTATTTTGAGGCCCAACAGTCTACAGCAACACCAAAGAGAAGAGCTCGAGCTCGATCGTGATCTAAATCTGACAGACGTTTCTTCATCATAATTGCCGGCTATACCGTCAGTATCGTCGTGGACAACGGCTTTTCTCTTGTATCTCATTTCAAAGAGGCGACCACCGGCCTAGCAAATAAAGACTTAAACATCTTCGGACGGATCATCCAACAACTACATTCAACTGCTATGGTGTCCAAAACACCTATCTAACAAAAGTGCATCAAGATGTGTTGGCCGCCATTCTCGCTTGCGCTCCATTCGCCAATAAATTATAAGAAGTGACAGCCATTGCGAGGCCATGGCAACGTAAATAATTCTTAGTTTCCAACTGAACGCACTGCACCGATGCGTTCGCGTTAGCCTTGCCACCGTTCTACTATAGCCTCTCAACTTCAAGTTGTTCATGATGAGCCAGGATGTTGCCGGAGCTATACGATCCGTAGTAGCGTAGTATACATCTACGGGAATCGTGTGCAAGGCAAGCGTACCTGCAGTTGCCCATCAAGTGGCATAGCGACGGACGACAGCCATTTTATTAACGCGTTTTGCCTTCATTATTGCATGCGGTTTACCCACGTCTTGTATGTAACGGAGACATAAAGCCCCAGTGTTAGCGAAATTGCAAGGAAAAACCTGGAGTGGATTGCTACGACCATGAAAGGATTTTAATTCTGCGCGCATTGATATCGGCATCTCCTGACCATCGTCATGCAAGCAGGCGTGCTTCCGCCCAGCCTTGTGCGCGCCTTGGGCGACAAGCTTTATGAAAAGCGAAAAGCGGCCGCCTTGGAGGTGAGTTCGTTGTGTAAAATGGGTACCAGTATTGACTTAGGAACTGAAACGTCGCCGAGCACCAACCAAAATGGAGCATTTTGATGCAACGATAGGGCCATGCCTTCTCTCGGGCTGGCATTTATCGGCGCGTTCAACTTGGCAGGCCTCCACTGGAACCTAGCCTCTGATCCTACTTTACCTGCCCTCTGGCACGGCGCAGGTGGAGGGGCACGTGAAGCAGTTGGTTGCAGCTGGTGAGAGCGACAAGATCCGGGCCGTGTTGGAACTACTCATCACCGATTTTGCCTTGTCTCCTCGGCTGAACTCCCGAAAGGTATGTTGCCGTTCGCTGGGTGGTTGCAGAACCAATTAGCGTGTCTGGTGCAGCTGGGCGAGCTGCCTTCTACCACAGGCTACACAAGCTATACCACACAGGCAGGTTTGTTAAGCCTGAACGTTCACGTTCTGGGGGGCACAATGCACGGCCGGGTGGAGCCATCTCTGACAGGGGATCCGAGAAGAACGGGTCTCCTCTGACGCGAACTTTTCATCGAACCGCCCGCAGAAACATCTTATCGTTTGTTGAAACACGTGACCTTTCGGTACCGAAATCTGGACCCATGCAGTTGGCATGAAAACGGAGCGGCTAGTGCTTGCGGCCGCCTCACCAACCCGCACAGCGACGTCGGACCAGATACTTCAACCCTGGTTGTGTGAGCCGTTTCTGCCTGCTTCCTTCTGGCATTCCCTTTGTTCCCCGTCTCCCGCATACCTGCATTGCGCTTGTGCGCTCACCATGAGCTCTTGCTTTGCCCACGATTGTCCGGCCACCGCCGGCGCCTAGCCTACGGCACCTCGGCGCGCTGCCTTCCCACTTGCCCATCAGCCGGGCCTCTGCTTGCTCGCGTCCCGCATGCCCCTCTGCTACCCGCCCCTTCTCCCGCTGATACTTGCCTGTTGTTGTTTCCCTCTCATTTTGTGTAGCTGCCTCCCTCCCCCCTTGTGTAGCTACGTGCCTCCCCCCTTGTGTGGCTACGTGCCCCGCGGTGCGTGGAAGCAACTGCTCTGGCCCATAGTGTCCCTGGCTGTGCCCCAGTGTGCCCCCTTCCCGTGTGTCCCTGTGTCTCTATCCATGGCCCTTTCGTCGGGGACCCGGGGCATCTCACCCAGCGTGCCTCTTCCTAACTTATTGCCCTGAGTACTCCGACCTGACGGCATCCTTTACGGTGCGCGCCACTGGACCCTTGTCCACGTCGACTGCCTGTTGTTTGCGGCGCCAGCTCGCGTGCTGACTCCTTGGCCCTAGTGCATTATGAAATGGTGTCTTGTCTTGTTCCCTATCCCCGGTCCCCTGTTCCCTGGTCCCTGGTCCCTGTTCCCTGTTCCTTGTTCCCACAGGGAGGCTTGATCGGCCTGGCTGCGGCCTCTGTCGGCCTCGCGTCCAAATGCCCCACGTACCTCCAGGTGTGTGCGCTTGAGGCATGACCAGTTGTGCGTTCACTGCATGTCGCTGATCTGCGCTCGCGCTCATGGCAGTGGCTCCTGCTGTTGCACCTGCAGGTGTGCTGCACCCGCATGGGACCTGCGTGTGCCCACATGTGCGTGCGTGTGCCAGTTTCCATGTACTTAAGGGGGCAGTCATGAGTTATGCACCCGTGCGGACAACCGCCGCGCTATTTGGTGCATCATCCGCCCAAGCCCCAATATCTGGCCCCCGTCACACCTCCACCCATCATCACCCCCCGATGATCGTTACCCCCCCCCGTCCTCATGGTGACCACCCCTGTGTACCGCATGGCCCACCCAACCTTTCAATGCACACACGTACACATCCATGCTTGCACACACAGATTGAGAGAGAGTGAGAGAGAGAGAGAGAGAGAGAGAGAGAGAGAGAGAGAGAGAGAGAGAGAGAGAGAGAGAGAGAGAGAGAGAGAGAGAGAGAGAGGAGAGAGAGAGAAGGAGAGAGAGAGAAGAGAGAGAGAGAGAGAGAGAGAGAGAGAGAGAGAGAGAGAGAGAGAGAGAGAGAGAGAGGAGAGAGAGAGAGAGAGAGAGAGAGGAGAGAGAGAAGGAGAGAGAGAGAGAGAGAGAGAGAGAGAGAGAGAGAGAGAGAGAGAGAGAGAGAGAGAGAGAGAGAGAGAGAGAGAGAGAGAGAATATAAGAGAGAGAGAAGAGAGAGAGAGAGAGAGAGAGAGAGAGAGAGGAGAGAGAGAGAGAGAGAGAGAGAGAGAGAGAGAGAGAGAGGAGAGAGAGAGAGAGAGAGAGAGAGAGAGGAGAGAGAGAGAGAGAGAGAGAGAGAGAGAGAGAGAGAGAGAGAGAGAGAAGAGAGAGGGAGAGAGAGAGAGAGAGAGAGAGAGAGAGAGAGAGAGAGAGAGAGAGAGAGAGAGAGAGAGAGGGAGAGAGAGAGAGGGAGGGGAGAGAGAGAGAGAGAGAGGAGAGAGAGAGAGAGAGAGAGAGAGAGAGAGAGAGAGAGAGAGAGAGAGAGAGAGAGAGAGAGAGAGAGAGAGAGAGAGAGAGAGAGAGAGAGAGAGAGGAGAGAGAGAGAGAGAGAGAGAGAGAGAGAGAGAGAGAGAGAGAGAGAGAGAGAGAGAGAGAGAGAGGGAGGGAGGGAGGGAGGGAGAGAGAGAGAGACCACCACACACAGAGGCATGCACACGCGCACACACACACATAGGCTCATGCGGGTCGCCATGTGTGCGCAAAGTCTTCTCAACCCTTCAACACCCACACACCACCACACAACAGATGATCGTTCCCTCCGTGCTCTCACGGCTCGCCCTCTGGTCACCATGAATCCCCAACCCATCAACACCCACGCTACAAACACCACACACACACACACACACACCAGATGATCGTCCCCCCCGTGCTCAAGTCCTTCTCCGACCAGGACGGCCGAGTGCGCTACTACGCGTGCGAGGCACTCTACAACATCGCAAAGGTGGGCGAGACATGTGGCAGTGGTGGGCGCAGCATCTTGGTATTGTGGGTTCTGAGGTGGGGCTAGGCATGTGCAGGTAGGGGTGGGGGTGTGCATGCACAGGTGGGGGTGGGCATGCGCAGGTGGGGGGTGGGCATGCCCGAGTGGAGGTGGGCGTGCGCGGGTGTGGCTGGGCATGAGCGCTACAACATTACAAAGGTTGGGGGGGGGGGGGCAGCATGCATGCGTGGGCACGTGGCTCACTGCGTTGTTGCGAGGGGGGAGGGGGGGCAGAGCAGAGGCATGAGCACGATGTTCATCCTGCACTTAGTGCGTCAAAGCATGGCAAGAAATTCAACCAAGTTATGTGGCTTCGGCTGTATGGAAATATGCATGTAGCTATCCTCCAACCCAACCCATGCCCCAACCCCGACCCCAACCCCGACCCCACCCACCACCCACCCACCCACCCACCCACCCACCCACCCACCCACCCACCCACCCACCCACCCACCCACCCACCCACCCACCCACCCACCCACCCACCCACCCACCCACCCACCCACCCACCCACCCACCCACCCACCCACCCACCCACCCACCCACCCGCCTGCTCACCCACCTGCCCTTCCGCCCGCCTTTCTTGTCTTGTGGCATGCCCATTCCCTTTCGTCCAACGCGTAACCTGCGTGAACCCAGCCCACCCTGCACTCCCTGGCACCTTGCGCAGCAATAGTTGTGCTAGCATTACTTTTACTGATTCCCCATATGGCTCCTTGTAAGCAGACGTTGGCCTGGATTCCCACCCCCATTCCCTCTGTCCTCGTGTTTTCCCACCCCGCGTCAGGTGGCGCGCGGCGAGTTCATCATCTTCTTCAACCCTGTCTTTGAGGCACTGTGCAAGCTGTCGGCCGATGCCGACACACAAGTGCAGAACGCAGCGCACCTGCTCGACAGGCTCATCAAGGTGAGGGAGGGAGGGAGAATGGGGTTAAACATTTTCTTTCATGTGTGTGTCGGGAGGGGGAAGGAGGGGGGGGGACTTGTTAAGGTGAAGGGAGGGAAAGAATCAGGAAATCATAAAAAGAATGTGCAATGGGCTCTTAAAGGGGGGAAGGGGGGAATCGTGAATCGAATTGGGGTTGGGGACAGCTCATCAGATGGGTGGGGATGATGAATGGCCCACTATATAAAGGGGGAGGGAGAATGGGGGAGTTGGGTGGGTGGGTGGGGAGGACTTCCCAAGAGTGATGATGTCAACTATTCCGCCACTTCAGCTACACTCAGGTTGCTTGGGATGGTGCCCCTGCGTGGACAAGCAGCTTCTGCTGTGCCGCCCAGGGGCCCAGGTTATGCCCCAGAGGACAGCCGCATGTGCATGTTTTTGCGTAAAAGATCTTGTGGTATCCTTTTTTCGAAGTCCTGCCATCTGCCGCAGGCTGCCCTTGCTAACCTGCTGCTGGTGATGTTTGTGTGCCGTGTTATGTGGTTGCCCCTCCCTGCTGCAGGACATAGTCACTGCGTGCGAGGCGTTCGAGTACGTGCGCGCGACGGCCTTGTTTTGCTTGGCCAGGATGGGTGCAGTGTCCTAATAGGGTTCCGCCCTTTATTATGATTACTTGCATTTCAAGGGATTGTTTGTCGGACGCGCCCTATCCTGGCTCAAAGAGCCACCATGGAGGCCTCCGAAGGATCTCTGCCCTCTTCTCCCTCACAGGTGTGACGCGGCCGGATCGGACCGCTAGGGTATTGCGCTATTTATGGCATGGGTGGCCGGGCCCTGGCATATTCCAACGTTTTTTGCTTCGAAGCGGATAGGTGTGGGTTCAGTAAAGCTGGTGCGGGATAGTTTTGTGCGAGGCTTTCACCCAGTTAGCATGGCCCTCTATGCAACAACCCCCAGGGGAGGACCCGTCTTCCTCTTCGTCGATGCCTGTCATGCCCCCCCCCCCCCTGCTCCCATTGCCTGGCGTAGCCTCCCTTGCTCCCATGCCACCCACCCACCCACCCTCTTGCCTGGTGGTGGGCCTCCTTGCCTTCGCCATGTCCCCCCCCTCACTTACCCCCTTGCCCCGTACTCCCCTTGTATCGCACCCACCTACTGTGCTTCCTCCCTCCCACATTTACCCCCCTCTCGCGTGCCATCCCCACCAGCATCGAGTCGTTTGTGCCCATCCTCAAGGAGCGCATGAACGTGCTCAACCCGTTTGTGCGCCAGTTCATCGTCGGGTGGATCACCGTGCTCGATTCGGTGCCGGACATCGACATGCTGGAACATCTCCCTGAGTTGCTGGACGGTGAGGGGTGCGCCGCAGCACGTGCCCAAGCTGCTGGGCGGTGCGGGGTGCAGTGCGGTAGTATTAGGCACACATCTGCATGAGGTGGGAGCAGTGGAGGGCAGTGAGGAAGAGCAGTGAGGAAGAGCTGTGAGGGCTGGTCGCATTCGGGTTCGAGCACATGTGGGGTAGCACCTGCCTGAGCTGCTGGATGGTGGTGGTGGTGGGGACGTATTTTACACACAAGAACCTATCAGAACTAATAGAACATGCCCGCGGGAGCTCGTGTTGGGCAGTGAGGGCATGGTTACTATTAGCACACGCACCCAGGCGTGAGCTGTCCCAGGGGCCCCGGGTGCCCGCTAAGCTATAGCGCCAATACACGAGCGGCGGATGTTGCACACGGCCCACACTGCGGTTGCCTTGACATCGCGCATTCTCCCGCATCCCTCTCTGTGCCTTTGCCTTCTGTGTGGCCGCATGCGTATACTCCTTGCCCTTTCTATTCCTCCCCCTCGTGGCTCACTGCCCTCACGCTGCCCCCCCCTCGTGGCTCATTGCCCTCACGCTGCCCCCCCCTCGTGGCTCACTGCCCTCACGCTGCCCCCCCCCTCGTGGCTCACTGCCCTCACGCTGCCCCCCCCTCGTGGCTCACTGCCCTCACGCTGCCCCCCCCTCGTGGCTCACTGCCCTCACGCTGCCCCCCCTCGTGGCTCACTGCCCTCACGCTGCCCCCCCTCGTGGCTCACTGCCCTCACGCTGCCCCCCCTCATGGCTCACTGCCCTCACGCTGCCCCCCCCTCGTGGCTCATTGCCCTCACGCTGCCCCCCCTTGTGGCTCACTGCCCTCACGCTGCCCCCCCCTCATGGCTCACTGCCCTCACGCTGCCCCCCCTTCGTGGCTCACTGCCCTCACGCTGCCCCCCTTGTGGCTCACTGCCCTCACGCTGCCCCCCCTCATGGCTCATTGCCCTCACGCTGCCCCCCCTTGTGGCTCACTGCCCTCACGCTGCCCCCCCTCATGGCTCACTGCCCTCACGCTGCCCCCCCTTGTGGCTCACTGCCCTCACGCTGCCCCCCCCCTGTGGCTCACTGCCCTCACGCTGCCCCCCCTTGTGTGGCTCACTGCCCTCACGCTGCCCCCCCTTGTGGCTAATTGCCCTCACGCTGCCCCCCCTCGTGGCTCACTGCCCTCACGCTGCCCCCCCTTGTGGCTCACTGCCCTCACGCTGCCCCCCCTTGTGGCTCACTGCCCTCACGCTGCCCCCCCCTCGTGGCTCACTGCCCTCACGCTGCCCCCCCCTTGTGGCTCACTGCCCTCACGCTGCCCCCCCCTTGTGGCTCACTGCCCTCACGCTGCCCCCCCCTTGTGGCTAATTGCCCTCACGCTGCCTCCCCCCTCGCGTGTCGCTGCATTCACGATTCCCGCCCTCGCGTGCCGCGCTCGCAGGCCTGATGAACATGCTGAGCGACTCCAACCGCGAGATCCGCCACCTGGCAGACCAAGCGCTCAACGAGTTCCTGGGGGAGATCAAGGCCGCGCCGGTGAGGGGGGAGGGTGGGGTGGGGGTGCCAGTGAGGACCAAACGGGAGGGAGATCAAGGCCGCGCTGGTGAGGGGGGAGGGGCTCCAGTGAGGACCAAATGGGGGGAATTTCAAGGCCACGCCGGTGAGGGGGCGTTGACAGGTTGCACTGGTGAGGGCTGGAGGGGAAGGGGTCGAGAATGCGCCGGTGGGAGGGGGAGTCTGGCGTTGCAAGGGATCCGCTGGATTAAGGTGTTGGAGGTTGATGGTTAAGAGGAAGAGGTCACGTCACGGGCGGGTCTGTACAGGCCGCGCCGCTGAGATGGATGGGGGGCGTGAAGGCTGCATCCATGAGGGGTCAAGGGGGAGTCCACGGCAGTTGGGGGCAAACAGGCATTCCACAGTGTGCGCAATAGATCATCCGTCGCAATAGACGTTCCCCTGCCTCCACGGGCTCTCTGGGCCCTGGACTTGCCTCTGGAGCCCTCTAGCGTGAAAACTGCGGCTCATCCCGGGCTGGGTGTCGTCTGTCATGCACCGCTGTTTGTGCACGCAGGCCAGCACGTGATGAGTGTGCACAGGCCCTCCGTAGCGCAGAGGGGACACGCAAGCATCCACAGGCCCTCCGTAGCGCAGAGGGGACACGCAAGCGTCCACAGGCCCTCCGTAGCGCAGAGGGGACACGCAAGCATCCACAGGCCCTCCGTAGCGCAGAGGGGACACGCAAGCGTCCACAGGCCCTCCGTAGCGCAGAGGGGACACGCAAGCATCCACAGGCCCTCCGTAGCGCAGAGGGGACACGCAAGCATCCACAGGCCCTCCGTAGCGCAGAGGGGACACGCAAGCATCCACAGGCCCTCCGTAGCGCAGAGGGGACACGCAAGCGTCCACAGGCCCTCCGTAGCGCAGAGGGGACACGCAAGCATCCACAGGCCCTCCGTAGCGCAGAGGGGACACACAAGCATCGACAGGCCCTCCGTAGCGCAGAGGGGACACGCAAGCGTCCACAGGCCCTCCGTAGCGCAGAGGGGACACGCAAGCATCCACAGGCCCTCCGTAGCGCAGAGGGGACACGCAAGCATCCACAGGCCCTCCGTAGCGCAGAGGGGACACGCAAGCATCCACAGGCCCTCCGTAGCGCAGAGGGGACACGCAAGCGTCCACAGGCCCTCCGTAGCGCAGAGGGGACACGCAAGCGTCCACAGGCCCTCCGTAGCGCAGAGGGGACACGCAAGCATCCACAGGCCCTCCGTAGCGCAGAGGGGACACGCAAGCGTCCACAGGCCCTCCGTAGCGCAGAGGGGACACGCAAGCATCCACAGGCCCTCCGTAGCGCAGAGGGGACACGCAAGCATCCACAGGCCCTCCGTAGCGCAGAGGGGACACGCAAGCGTCCACAGGCCCTCCGTAGCGCAGAGGGGACACGCAAGCATCCACAGGCCCTCCGTAGCGCAGAGGGGACACGCAAGCATCCACAGGCCCTCCGTAGCGCAGAGGGGACACGCAAGCGTCCACAGGCCCTCCGTAGCGCAGAGGGGACACGCAAGCATCGACAGGCCCTCCGTAGCGCAGAGGGGACACGCAAGCGTCCACAGGCCCTCCGTAGCGCAGAGGGGACACGCAAGCGTCCACAGGCCCTCCGTAGCGCAGAGGGGACACGCAAGCATCCACAGGCCCTCCGTAGCGCAGAGGGGACACGCAAGCATCCACAGGCCCTCCGTAGCGCAGAGGGGACACGCAAGCATCCACAGGCCCTCCGTAGCGCAGAGGGGACACGCAAGCATCCACAGGCCCTCCGTAGCGCAGAGGGGACACGCAAGCATCCACAGGCCCTCCGTAGCGCAGAGGGGACACGCAAGCATCCACAGGCCCTCCGTAGCGCAGAGGGGACACGCAAGCATCCACAGGCCCTCCGTAGCGCAGAGGGGACACGCAAGCATCCACAGGCCCTCCGTAGCGCATAGGGGACACGCAAGCATCCACAGGCCCTCAATCCAGGGATAGTTGCTGCTGATTGCGGCTTGGTTTTGAGCCTGTTGCCGGTGAGGTGTGCGTTTCCTGCAATAGCAACCGTTGATGCTCTGCTGATGGTGAATACTGGGTTATCTCGCTTGCTCCGCCTGTCTCTGAGCTCCCCACCCCACCCTCCACCTTCTGTGCCCCCTCACTCTAGCCTCCATCTTCCTCCATCCCTCGATCTCTGTCTTGCACACACATACACCCACACCCATTTGTTATTCCATCAATCACCCAACCACCTAATGCCCCTGCACCCGACCCCACCTGCTTCCCCCCCCTTCGCCCGCGTGCAGAAATTCGTGGACTTTGGCACGATGGCGCCGACGCTGGTGGCCAAGGCAGGCAGCAGCGACGAGTTCACGCGGCTCACGGCGCTCACGTGGGTGCGTCATTTAGCTGCATTGTTTCCACATAGATTGTAGATATGATGAATAGTTCATGCGGCTCAATGTGCTTCACGTTGCTGCGTGCCTTGCCCATGCTGTTTGCAGCCACAGTTCTCATTGGTGTTGGCGAGGCCATTGGCTGCCTGTTACCGTCTCATGGCACACGGTCGGTCACCCCTCCCACCCCCTATGACACACATGGGGCACCCATCCTCCACCCAATCCTCCGCCCAACATCCCCCGCAGATCCACAACTTTGTCACGTTGGCGGGCGCCAAGCTCATGCCCTACTACCCGGCCATTATCGGCTCCATCCTGCCCTGCACATCACACAGCGTGGAGCGCGTCAAGGAGGTGGGCGCATGCACTTGCATGCAGATGGTCACTAAAGTCACCGTGATCGTGGTGTCATCAGTGGGGTAGCACGTGCAGCGCGTCCAGCAGGTGGGCGTGTGCTCTTCATGCAGAAAGTCGTACTACAAAAATTTGTCCATGGCTGGTCCCTGTAGGTATAGTGGCTGTATTTGTGTCCCTGTAGTGGCTGCGTCGCCTTTTGTGGGGGAGCAAGGAGACCAAGTGAGCATGGGGTGGCCCGCTATGCCCCTGCCTGCCAGATGGCGCACAAGACCAACGACAAGCTGCATGCTCGTTCGACTGATGGATGGAACCTGTGTGCGTTCAATATAGACGTGTGTGCACTATGCCCCTGCCTGCCAGATGGCGCACAAGACCAACGACAAGCTTCATGCTCGTTGGACTGATGGATGGAACCTGTTTGCGGTCAATATACACGCGTGTGCACTATGCCCCTGCCTGCCAGATGGCGCATGAGACCAATGACAAGCTGCTCGCGCTGTGTTCGGCGGGGACCATCACGGAGGTCAACTTGGGGGAGGTGCTGGACATCGTGGGGCAGTGAGTGCGCGCACATGTGCAGTTCTGGTCACTGTAACGCGGTGCCAGTAATGATGATGGTAGAAACGTGATAGGCTCTGAGGCGCCAGCTATCGTGCCCAGCTACAGCCGTGCATACCTGCGATGTTCTGTGTTCTTATATGTACAGCCATGGAGTTGTAATCCGTGACCTCGCTGGCATGGGGCATGCATGAGGTTATTGTGACCCTCTGTGCTCACCTGTTGCCATGCTGTAGTGCCCCCCTCTGTGCTAGCGATGCTGGTGCGTTCCAGGCGATCAGGGCCGGTGTCGCCCCCCCTGGCACGTAGACCAGATCAGGTGAACCTGGCCCCAGTCCTCAGCGGGGGGGGGGGGGGGGGGGGGGGCACATCTTGCACGGATGATGGGTTTATGACTTGTCAAGTGGGGAATGGGAAGGGGGGAGCAGGAAGTAGCAAGATAGGGAGGTGCGGATGCGGGTGTTAAAGGTGCTTCTAGTGTAAGGGGGGGTGGGGCTCAAGGAACAGCGATCTTGTTGTAAGGGAAAACATTGTGGGGGGAGTTCACTGCTGGCAGAATACGGCAGGAAGTCAACAGAGGTCTTTTACCCGCCTGCTTGTGTGTGTTCCTTGGATGCACCAACCCGTGTTGAAGGCTCCCTGTACACATGGACTGTTGTTCCTATTCCCTGTACACATGGATGGTTGTTCCTGTTCCCTGTACACATGGACGGTTGTTCCTGTTCCCTGTACACATGGACGGTTGTTCCTGTTCCCTGTACACATGGACGGTTGTTCCTGTTCCCTGTACACATGGACGGTTGTTCCTGTTCCCTGTACACATGGACGGTTGTTCCTGTTCCCTGTACACATGGACGGTTGTTCCTGTTCCCTGTGCACATGGACGGTTGTTCCTGTTCCCTGTACACATGGACGGTTGTTCCTGTTCCCTGTGCACATGGACGGTTGTTCCTGTTCCCTGTACACATGGACGGTTGTTCCTGTTCCCTGTACACATGGACGGTTGTTCCTGTTCCCTGTACACATGGACGGTTGTTCCTGTGCACATGGACGGTTGTTCCTGTTCCCTGTGCACATGGACGGTTGTTCCTGTTCCCTGTGCACATGGACGGTTGTTCCTGTTCCCTGTACACATGGACGGTTGTTCCTGTTCCCTGTACACATGGACGGTTGTTCCTGTTCCCTGTACACATGGACGGTTGTTCCTGTTCCCTGTACACATGGACGGTTGTTCCTGTTCCCTGTACACATGGACGGTTGTTCCTGTTCCCTGTGCACATGGACGGTTGTTCCTGTTCCCTGTACACATGGACGGTTGTTCCTGTTCCCTGTACACATGGACTGTTGTTCCTGTACACATGGACGGTTGTTCCTGTTCCCTGTACACATGGACGGTTGTTCCTGTTCCCTGTACACATGGACGGTTGTTCCTGTTCCCTGTACACATGGACGGTTGTTCCTGTGCACATGGACGGTTGTTCCTGTTCCCTGTGCACATGGACGGTTGTTCCTGTTCCCTGTGCACATGGACGGTTGTTCCTGTTCCCTGTACACATGGACGGTTGTTCCTGTTCCCTGTACACATGGACGGTTGTTCCTGTTCCCTGTACACATGGACGGTTGTTCCTGTTCCCTGTACACATGGACGGTTGTTCCTGTGCACATGGACGGTTGTTCCTGTTCCCTGTGCACATGGACGGTTGTTCCTGTTCCCTGTGCACATGGACGGTTGTTCCTGTTCCCTGTACACATGGACGGTTGTTCCTGTTCCCTGTACACATGGACGGTTGTTCCTGTTCCCTGTGCACATGGACGGTTGTTCCTGTTCCCTGTACACATGGACGGTTGTTCCTGTTCCCTGTACACATGGACGGTTGTTCCTGTTCCCTGTGCACATGGACGGTTGTTCCTGTTCCCTGTACACATGGACGGTTGTTCCTGTTCCCTGTGCACATGGACGGTTGTTCCTGTTCCCTGTGCACATGGACGGTTGTTCCTGTTCCCTGTGCACATGGACGGTTGTTCCTGTTCCCTGTACACATGGACGGTTGTTCCTGTTCCCTGTGCACATGGACGGTTGTTCCTGTTCCCTGTGCACATGGACGGTTGTTCCTGTTCCCTGTGCACATGGACGGTTGTTCCTGTTCCCTGTACACATGGACGGTTGTTCCTGTTCCCTGTACACATGGACGGTTGTTCCTGTTCCCTGTACACATGGACGGTTGTTCCTGTTCCCTGTGCACATGGACGGTTGTTCCTGTTCCCTGTACACATGGACGGTTGTTCCTGTTCCCTGTACACATGGACTGTTGTTCCTGTACACATGGACGGTTGTTCCTGTTCCCTGTACACATGGACGGTTGTTCCTGTTCCCTGTACACATGGACGGTTGTTCCTGTTCCCTGTGCACATGGACGGTTGTTCCTGTTCCCTGTACACATGGACGGTTGTTCCTGTTCCCTGTACACATGGACGGTTGTTCCTGTTCCCTGTACACATGGACGGTTGTTCCTGTTCCCTGTACACATGGACGGTTGTTCCTGTTCCCTGTACACATGGACGGTTGTTCCTGTTCCCTGTACACATGGACGGTTGTTCCTGTTCCCTGTACACATGGACGGTTGTTCCTGTTCCCTGTACACATGGACGGTTGTTCCTGTTCCCTGTACACATGGACGGTTGTTCCTGTTCCCTGTACACATGGACGGTTGTTCCTGTTCCCTGTACACATGGACGGTTGTTCCTGTTCCCTGTACACATGGACGGTTGTTCCTGTTCCCTGTGCACATGGACGGTTGTTCCTGTTCCCTGTACACATGGACGGTTGTTCCTGTTCCCTGTACACATGGACGGTTGTTCCTGTTCCCTGTACACATGGACGGTTGTTCCTGTTCCCTGTACACATGGACGGTTGTTCCTGTTCCCTGTACACATGGACGGTTGTTCCTGTTCCCTGTACACATGGACGGTTGTTCCTGTTCCCTGTACACATGGACGGTTGTTCCTGTTCCCTGTACACATGGACGGTTGTTCCTGTTCCCTGTACACATGGACGGTTGTTCCTGTTCCCTGTACACATGGACGGTTGTTCCTGTTCCCTGTACACATGGACGGTTGTTCCTGTTCCCTGTACACATGGACGGTTGTTCCTGTTCCCTGTACACATGGACGGTTGTTCCTGTTCCCTGTACACATGGACGGTTGTTCCTGTTCCCTGTACACATGGACGGTTGTTCCTGTTCCCTGTACACATGGACGGTTGTTCCTGTTCCCTGTACACATGGACGGTTGTTCCTGTTCCCTGTACACATGGACGGTTGTTCCTGTTCCCTGTACACATGGACGGTTGTTCCTGTTCCCTGTACACATGGACGGTTGTTCCTGTTCCCTGTACACATGGACGGTTGTTCCTGTTCCCTGTACACATGGACGGTTGTTCCTGTTCCCTGTACACATGGACGGTTGTTCCTGTTCCCTGTACACATGGACGGTTGTTCCTGTTCCCTGTACACATGGACGGTTGTTCCTGTTCCCTGTACACATGGACGGTTGTTCCTGTTCCCTGTACACATGGACGGTTGTTCCTGTTCCCTGTGCACATGGACGGTTGTTCCTGTTCCCTGTACACATGGACGGTTGTTCCTGTTCCCTGTACACATGGACGGTTGTTCCTGTTCCCTGTGCACATGGACGGTTGTTCCTGTTCCCTGTACACATGGACGGTTGTTCCTGTTCCCTGTACACATGGACGGTTGTTCCTGTTCCCTGTACACATGGACGGTTGTTCCTGTTCCCTGTACACATGGACGGTTGTTCCTGTTCCCTGTACACATGGACGGTTGTTCCTGTTCCCTGTACACATGGACGGTTGTTCCTGTTCCCTGTACACATGGACGGTTGTTCCTGTTCCCTGTACACATGGACGGTTGTTCCTGTTCCCTGTACACATGGACGGTTGTTCCTGTTCCCTGTACACATGGACGGTTGTTCCTGTTCCCTGTACACATGGACGGTTGTTCCTGTTCCCTGTACACATGGACGGTTGTTCCTGTTCCCTGTACACATGGACGGTTGTTCCTGTTCCCTGTACACATGGACGGTTGTTCCTGTTCCCTGTACACATGGACGGTTGTTCCTGTTCCCTGTACACATGGACGGTTGTTCCTGTTCCCTGTACACATGGACGGTTGTTCCTGTTCCCTGTACACATGGACGGTTGTTCCTGTTCCCTGTACACATGGACGGTTGTTCCTGTTCCCTGTACACATGGACGGTTGTTCCTGTTCCCTGTACACATGGACGGTTGTTCCTGTTCCCTGTACACATGGACGGTTGTTCCTGTTCCCTGTACACATGGACGGTTGTTCCTGTTCCCTGTACACATGGACGGTTGTTCCTGTTCCCTGTACACATGGACGGTTGTTCCTGTTCCCTGTACACATGGACGGTTGTTCCTGTTCCCTGTACACATGGACGGTTGTTCCTGTACACATGGACGGTTGTTCCTGTTCCCTGTACACATGGACGGTTGTTCCTGTTCCCTGTACACATGGACGGTTGTTCCTGTTCCCTGTACACATGGACGGTTGTTCCTGTTCCCTGTACACATGGACGGTTGTTCCTGTTCCCTGTACACATGGACGGTTGTTCCTGTTCCCTGTACACATGGACGGTTGTTCCTGTTCCCTGTACACATGGACGGTTGTTCCTGTTCCCTGTACACATGGACGGTTGTTCCTGTTCCCTGTACACATGGACGGTTGTTCCTGTTCCCTGTACACATGGACGGTTGTTCCTGTTCCCTGTACACATGGACGGTTGTTCCTGTTCCCTGTACACATGGACGGTTGTTCCTGTTCCCTGTACACATGGACGGTTGTTCCTGTTCCCTGTACACATGGACGGTTGTTCCTGTTCCCTGTACACATGGACGGTTGTTCCTGTTCCCTGTACACATGGACGGTTGTTCCTGTTCCCTGTACACATGGACGGTTGTTCCTGTTCCCTGTACACATGGACGGTTGTTCCTGTTCCCTGTACACATGGACGGTTGTTCCTGTTCCCTGTACACATGGACGGTTGTTCCTGTTCCCTGTACACATGGACGGTTGTTCCTGTTCCCTGTACACATGGACGGTTGTTCCTGTTCCCTGTACACATGGACGGTTGTTCCTGTTCCCTGTACACATGGACGGTTGTTCCTGTTCCCTGTACACATGGACGGTTGTTCCTGTTCCCTGTACACATGGACGGTTGTTCCTGTTCCCTGTACACATGGACGGTTGTTCCTGTTCCCTGTACACATGGACGGTTGTTCCTGTTCCCTGTACACATGGACGGTTGTTCCTGTTCCCTGTACACATGGACGGTTGTTCCTGTTCCCTGTACACATGGACGGTTGTTCCTGTTCCCTGTACACATGGACGGTTGTTCCTGTTCCCTGTACACATGGACGGTTGTTCCTGTTCCCTGTACACATGGACGGTTGTTCCTGTTCCCTGTACACATGGACGGTTGTTCCTGTTCCCTGTACACATGGACGGTTGTTCCTGTTCCCTGTACACATGGACGGTTGTTCCTGTTCCCTGTACACATGGACGGTTGTTCCTGTTCCCTGTACACATGGACGGTTGTTCCTGTTCCCTGTACACATGGACGGTTGTTCCTGTTCCCTGTACACATGGACGGTTGTTCCTGTTCCCTGTACACATGGACGGTTGTTCCTGTTCCCTGTACACATGGACGGTTGTTCCTGTTCCCTGTACACATGGACGGTTGTTCCTGTTCCCTGTACACATGGACGGTTGTTCCTGTTCCCTGTACACATGGACGGTTGTTCCTGTTCCCTGTACACATGGACGGTTGTTCCTGTTCCCTGTACACATGGACGGTTGTTCCTGTTCCCTGTACACATGGACGGTTGTTCCTGTTCCCTGTACACATGGACGGTTGTTCCTGTTCCCTGTACACATGGACGGTTGTTCCTGTTCCCTGTACACATGGACGGTTGTTCCTGTTCCCTGTACACATGGACGGTTGTTCCTGTTCCCTGTACACATGGACGGTTGTTCCTGTTCCCTGTACACATGGACGGTTGTTCCTGTTCCCTGTACACATGGACGGTTGTTCCTGTTCCCTGTACACATGGACGGTTGTTCCTGTTCCCTGTACACATGGACGGTTGTTCCTGTTCCCTGTACACATGGACGGTTGTTCCTGTTCCCTGTACACATGGACGGTTGTTCCTGTTCCCTGTACACATGGACGGTTGTTCCTGTTCCCTGTACACATGGACGGTTGTTCCTGTTCCCTGTACACATGGACGGTTGTTCCTGTTCCCTGTACACATGGACGGTTGTTCCTGTTCCCTGTACACATGGACGGTTGTTCCTGTTCCCTGTACACATGGACGGTTGTTCCTGTTCCCTGTACACATGGACGGTTGTTCCTGTTCCCTGTACACATGGACGGTTGTTCCTGTTCCCTGTACACATGGACGGTTGTTCCTGTTCCCTGTACACATGGACGGTTGTTCCTGTTCCCTGTACACATGGACGGTTGTTCCTGTTCCCTGTACACATGGACGGTTGTTCCTGTTCCCTGTACACATGGACGGTTGTTCCTGTTCCCTGTACACATGGACGGTTGTTCCTGTTCCCTGTACACATGGACGGTTGTTCCTGTTCCCTGTACACATGGACGGTTGTTCCTGTTCCCTGTACACATGGACGGTTGTTCCTGTTCCCTGTACACATGGACGGTTGTTCCTGTTCCCTGTACACATGGACGGTTGTTCCTGTTCCCTGTACACATGGACGGTTGTTCCTGTTCCCTGTACACATGGACGGTTGTTCCTGTTCCCTGTACACATGGACGGTTGTTCCTGTTCCCTGTACACATGGACGGTTGTTCCTGTTCCCTGTACACATGGACGGTTGTTCCTGTTCCCTGTACACATGGACGGTTGTTCCTGTTCCCTGTACACATGGACGGTTGTTCCTGTTCCCTGTACACATGGACGGTTGTTCCTGTTCCCTGTACACATGGACGGTTGTTCCTGTTCCCTGTACACATGGACGGTTGTTCCTGTTCCCTGTACACATGGACGGTTGTTCCTGTTCCCTGTACACATGGACGGTTGTTCCTGTTCCCTGTACACATGGACGGTTGTTCCTGTTCCCTGTACACATGGACGGTTGTTCCTGTTCCCTGTACACATGGACGGTTGTTCCTGTTCCCTGTACACATGGACGGTTGTTCCTGTTCCCTGTACACATGGACGGTTGTTCCTGTTCCCTGTACACATGGACGGTTGTTCCTGTTCCCTGTACACATGGACGGTTGTTCCTGTTCCCTGTACACATGGACGGTTGTTCCTGTTCCCTGTACACATGGACGGTTGTTCCTGTTCCCTGTACACATGGACGGTTGTTCCTGTTCCCTGTACACATGGACGGTTGTTCCTGTTCCCTGTACACATGGACGGTTGTTCCTGTTCCCTGTACACATGGACGGTTGTTCCTGTTCCCTGTACACATGGACGGTTGTTCCTGTTCCCTGTACACATGGACGGTTGTTCCTGTTCCCTGTACACATGGACGGTTGTTCCTGTTCCCTGTACACATGGACGGTTGTTCCTGTTCCCTGTACACATGGACGGTTGTTCCTGTTCCCTGTACACATGGACGGTTGTTCCTGTTCCCTGTACACATGGACGGTTGTTCCTGTTCCCTGTACACATGGACGGTTGTTCCTGTTCCCTGTACACATGGACGGTTGTTCCTGTTCCCTGTACACATGGACGGTTGTTCCTGTTCCCTGTACACATGGACGGTTGTTCCTGTTCCCTGTACACATGGACGGTTGTTCCTGTTCCCTGTACACATGGACGGTTGTTCCTGTTCCCTGTACACATGGACGGTTGTTCCTGTTCCCTGTACACATGGACGGTTGTTCCTGTTCCCTGTACACATGGACGGTTGTTCCTGTTCCCTGTACACATGGACGGTTGTTCCTGTTCCCTGTACACATGGACGGTTGTTCCTGTTCCCTGTACACATGGACGGTTGTTCCTGTTCCCTGTACACATGGACGGTTGTTCCTGTTCCCTGTACACATGGACGGTTGTTCCTGTTCCCTGTACACATGGACGGTTGTTCCTGTTCCCTGTACACATGGACGGTTGTTCCTGTTCCCTGTACACATGGACGGTTGTTCCTGTTCCCTGTACACATGGACGGTTGTTCCTGTTCCCTGTACACATGGACGGTTGTTCCTGTTCCCTGTACACATGGACGGTTGTTCCTGTTCCCTGTACACATGGACGGTTGTTCCTGTTCCCTGTACACATGGACGGTTGTTCCTGTTCCCTGTACACATGGACGGTTGTTCCTGTTCCCTGTACACATGGACGGTTGTTCCTGTTCCCTGTACACATGGACGGTTGTTCCTGTTCCCTGTACACATGGACGGTTGTTCCTGTTCCCTGTACACATGGACGGTTGTTCCTGTTCCCTGTACACATGGACGGTTGTTCCTGTTCCCTGTACACATGGACGGTTGTTCCTGTTCCCTGTACACATGGACGGTTGTTCCTGTTCCCTGTACACATGGACGGTTGTTCCTGTTCCCTGTACACATGGACGGTTGTTCCTGTTCCCTGTACACATGGACGGTTGTTCCTGTTCCCTGTACACATGGACGGTTGTTCCTGTTCCCTGTACACATGGACGGTTGTTCCTGTTCCCTGTACACATGGACGGTTGTTCCTGTTCCCTGTACACATGGACGGTTGTTCCTGTTCCCTGTACACATGGACGGTTGTTCCTGTTCCCTGTACACATGGACGGTTGTTCCTGTTCCCTGTACACATGGACGGTTGTTCCTGTTCCCTGTACACATGGACGGTTGTTCCTGTTCCCTGTACACATGGACGGTTGTTCCTGTTCCCTGTACACATGGACGGTTGTTCCTGTTCCCTGTACACATGGACGGTTGTTCCTGTTCCCTGTACACATGGACGGTTGTTCCTGTTCCCTGTACACATGGACGGTTGTTCCTGTTCCCTGTACACATGGACGGTTGTTCCTGTTCCCTGTACACATGGACGGTTGTTCCTGTTCCCTGTACACATGGACGGTTGTTCCTGTTCCCTGTACACATGGACGGTTGTTCCTGTTCCCTGTACACATGGACGGTTGTTCCTGTTCCCTGTACACATGGACGGTTGTTCCTGTTCCCTGTACACATGGACGGTTGTTCCTGTTCCCTGTACACATGGACGGTTGTTCCTGTTCCCTGTACACATGGACGGTTGTTCCTGTTCCCTGTACACATGGACGGTTGTTCCTGTTCCCTGTACACATGGACGGTTGTTCCTGTTCCCTGTACACATGGACGGTTGTTCCTGTTCCCTGTACACATGGACGGTTGTTCCTGTTCCCTGTACACATGGACGGTTGTTCCTGTTCCCTGTACACATGGACGGTTGTTCCTGTTCCCTGTACACATGGACGGTTGTTCCTGTTCCCTGTACACATGGACGGTTGTTCCTGTTCCCTGTACACATGGACGGTTGTTCCTGTTCCCTGTACACATGGACGGTTGTTCCTGTTCCCTGTACACATGGACGGTTGTTCCTGTTCCCTGTACACATGGACGGTTGTTCCTGTTCCCTGTACACATGGACGGTTGTTCCTGTTCCCTGTACACATGGACGGTTGTTCCTGTTCCCTGTACACATGGACGGTTGTTCCTGTTCCCTGTACACATGGACGGTTGTTCCTGTTCCCTGTACACATGGACGGTTGTTCCTGTTCCCTGTACACATGGACGGTTGTTCCTGTTCCCTGTACACATGGACGGTTGTTCCTGTTCCCTGTACACATGGACGGTTGTTCCTGTTCCCTGTACACATGGACGGTTGTTCCTGTTCCCTGTACACATGGACGGTTGTTCCTGTTCCCTGTACACATGGACGGTTGTTCCTGTTCCCTGTACACATGGACGGTTGTTCCTGTTCCCTGTACACATGGACGGTTGTTCCTGTTCCCTGTACACATGGACGGTTGTTCCTGTTCCCTGTACACATGGACGGTTGTTCCTGTTCCCTGTACACATGGACGGTTGTTCCTGTTCCCTGTACACATGGACGGTTGTTCCTGTTCCCTGTACACATGGACGGTTGTTCCTGTTCCCTGTACACATGGACGGTTGTTCCTGTTCCCTGTACACATGGACGGTTGTTCCTGTTCCCTGTACACATGGACGGTTGTTCCTGTTCCCTGTACACATGGACGGTTGTTCCTGTTCCCTGTACACATGGACGGTTGTTCCTGTTCCCTGTACACATGGACGGTTGTTCCTGTTCCCTGTACACATGGACGGTTGTTCCTGTTCCCTGTACACATGGACGGTTGTTCCTGTTCCCTGTACACATGGACGGTTGTTCCTGTTCCCTGTACACATGGACGGTTGTTCCTGTTCCCTGTACACATGGACGGTTGTTCCTGTTCCCTGTACACATGGACGGTTGTTCCTGTTCCCTGTACACATGGACGGTTGTTCCTGTTCCCTGTACACATGGACGGTTGTTCCTGTTCCCTGTACACATGGACGGTTGTTCCTGTTCCCTGTACACATGGACGGTTGTTCCTGTTCCCTGTACACATGGACGGTTGTTCCTGTTCCCTGTACACATGGACGGTTGTTCCTGTTCCCTGTACACATGGACGGTTGTTCCTGTTCCCTGTACACATGGACGGTTGTTCCTGTTCCCTGTACACATGGACGGTTGTTCCTGTTCCCTGTACACATGGACGGTTGTTCCTGTTCCCTGTACACATGGACGGTTGTTCCTGTTCCCTGTACACATGGACGGTTGTTCCTGTTCCCTGTACACATGGACGGTTGTTCCTGTTCCCTGTACACATGGACGGTTGTTCCTGTTCCCTGTACACATGGACGGTTGTTCCTGTTCCCTGTACACATGGACGGTTGTTCCTGTTCCCTGTACACATGGACGGTTGTTCCTGTTCCCTGTACACATGGACGGTTGTTCCTGTTCCCTGTACACATGGACGGTTGTTCCTGTGTACACATGGACGGTTGTTCCTGTTCCCTGTACACATGGACGGTTGTTCCTGTTCCCTGTACACATGGACGGTTGTTCCTGTTCCCTGTACACATGGACGGTTGTTCCTGTTCCCTGTACACATGGACGGTTGTTCCTGTTCCCTGTACACATGGACGGTTGTTCCTGTTCCCTGTACACATGGACGGTTGTTCCTGTTCCCTGTACACATGGACGGTTGTTCCTGTTCCCTGTACACATGGACGGTTGTTCCTGTTCCCTGTACACATGGACGGTTGTTCCTGTTCCCTGTACACATGGACGGTTGTTCCTGTTCCCTGTACACATGGACGGTTGTTCCTGTTCCCTGTACACATGGACGGTTGTTCCTGTTCCCTGTACACATGGACGGTTGTTCCTGTTCCCTGTACACATGGACGGTTGTTCCTGTTCCCTGTACACATGGACGGTTGTTCCTGTTCCCTGTACACATGGACGGTTGTTCCTGTTCCCTGTACACATGGACGGTTGTTCCTGTTCCCTGTACACATGGACGGTTGTTCCTGTTCCCTGTACACATGGACGGTTGTTCCTGTTCCCTGTACACATGGACGGTTGTTCCTGTGTACACATGGACGGTTGTTCCTGTTCCCTGTACACATGGACGGTTGTTCCTGTTCCCTGTACACATGGACGGTTGTTCCTGTTCCCTGTACACATGGACGGTTGTTCCTGTTCCCTGTACACATGGACGGTTGTTCCTGTTCCCTGTACACATGGACGGTTGTTCCTGTTCCCTGTACACATGGACGGTTGTTCCTGTTCCCTGTACACATGGACGGTTGTTCCTGTTCCCTGTACACATGGACGGTTGTTCCTGTTCCCTGTACACATGGACGGTTGTTCCTGTTCCCTGTACACATGGACGGTTGTTCCTGTTCCCTGTACACATGGACGGTTGTTCCTGTTCCCTGTACACATGGACGGTTGTTCCTGTTCCCTGTACACATGGACGGTTGTTCCTGTTCCCTGTACACATGGACGGTTGTTCCTGTTCCCTGTACACATGGACGGTTGTTCCTGTTCCCTGTACACATGGACGGTTGTTCCTGTTCCCTGTACACATGGACGGTTGTTCCTGTTCCCTGTACACATGGACGGTTGTTCCTGTTCCCTGTACACATGGACGGTTGTTCCTGTTCCCTGTACACATGGACGGTTGTTCCTGTTCCCTGTACACATGGACGGTTGTTCCTGTTCCCTGTACACATGGACGGTTGTTCCTGTTCCCTGTACACATGGACGGTTGTTCCTGTTCCCTGTACACATGGACGGTTGTTCCTGTTCCCTGTACACATGGACGGTTGTTCCTGTTCCCTGTACACATGGACGGTTGTTCCTGTTCCCTGTACACATGGACGGTTGTTCCTGTTCCCTGTACACATGGACGGTTGTTCCTGTTCCCTGTACACATGGACGGTTGTTCCTGTTCCCTGTACACATGGACGGTTGTTCCTGTTCCCTGTACACATGGACGGTTGTTCCTGTTCCCTGTACACATGGACGGTTGTTCCTGTTCCCTGTACACATGGACGGTTGTTCCTGTTCCCTGTACACATGGACGGTTGTTCCTGTTCCCTGTACACATGGACGGTTGTTCCTGTTCCCTGTACACATGGACGGTTGTTCCTGTTCCCTGTACACATGGACGGTTGTTCCTGTTCCCTGTACACATGGACGGTTGTTCCTGTTCCCTGTACACATGGACGGTTGTTCCTGTTCCCTGTACACATGGACGGTTGTTCCTGTTCCCTGTACACATGGACGGTTGTTCCTGTTCCCTGTACACATGGACGGTTGTTCCTGTTCCCTGTACACATGGACGGTTGTTCCTGTTCCCTGTACACATGGACGGTTGTTCCTGTTCCCTGTACACATGGACGGTTGTTCCTGTTCCCTGTACACATGGACGGTTGTTCCTGTTCCCTGTACACATGGACGGTTGTTCCTGTTCCCTGTACACATGGACGGTTGTTCCTGTTCCCTGTACACATGGACGGTTGTTCCTGTTCCCTGTACACATGGACGGTTGTTCCTGTTCCCTGTACACATGGACGGTTGTTCCTGTTCCCTGTACACATGGACGGTTGTTCCTGTTCCCTGTACACATGGACGGTTGTTCCTGTTCCCTGTACACATGGACGGTTGTTCCTGTTCCCTGTACACATGGACGGTTGTTCCTGTTCCCTGTACACATGGACGGTTGTTCCTGTTCCCTGTACACATGGACGGTTGTTCCTGTTCCCTGTACACATGGACGGTTGTTCCTGTTCCCTGTACACATGGACGGTTGTTCCTGTTCCCTGTACACATGGACGGTTGTTCCTGTTCCCTGTACACATGGACGGTTGTTCCTGTTCCCTGTACACATGGACGGTTGTTCCTGTTCCCTGTACACATGGACGGTTGTTCCTGTTCCCTGTACACATGGACGGTTGTTCCTGTTCCCTGTACACATGGACGGTTGTTCCTGTTCCCTGTACACATGGACGGTTGTTCCTGTTCCCTGTACACATGGACGGTTGTTCCTGTTCCCTGTACACATGGACGGTTGTTCCTGTTCCCTGTACACATGGACGGTTGTTCCTGTTCCCTGTACACATGGACGGTTGTTCCTGTTCCCTGTACACATGGACGGTTGTTCCTGTTCCCTGTACACATGGACGGTTGTTCCTGTTCCCTGTACACATGGACGGTTGTTCCTGTTCCCTGTACACATGGACGGTTGTTCCTGTTCCCTGTACACATGGACGGTTGTTCCTGTTCCCTGTACACATGGACGGTTGTTCCTGTTCCCTGTACACATGGACGGTTGTTCCTGTTCCCTGTACACATGGACGGTTGTTCCTGTTCCCTGTACACATGGACGGTTGTTCCTGTTCCCTGTACACATGGACGGTTGTTCCTGTTCCCTGTGCACATGGACGGTTGTTCCTGTTCCCTGTACACATGGACGGTTGTTCCTGTTCCCTGTACACATGGACGGTTGTTCCTGTTCCCTGTACACATGGACGGTTGTTCCTGTTCCCTGTACACATGGACGGTTGTTCCTGTTCCCTGTACACATGGACGGTTGTTCCTGTTCCCTGTACACATGGACGGTTGTTCCTGTTCCCTGTACACATGGACGGTTGTTGTTCCTGTACACATGGACGGTTGTTCCTGTTCCCTGTACACATGGACGGTTGTTCCTGTTCCCTGTACACATGGACGGTTGTTCCTGTTCCCTGTACACATGGACGGTTGTTCCTGTTCCCTGTACACATGGACGGTTGTTCCTGTTCCCTGTACACATGGACGGTTGTTCCTGTTCCCTGTACACATGGACGGTTGTTCCTGTTCCCTGTACACATGGACGGTTGTTCCTGTTCCCTGTACACATGGACGGTTGTTCCTGTTCCCTGTACACATGGACGGTTGTTCCTGTTCCCTGTACACATGGACGGTTGTTCCTGTTCCCTGTACACATGGACGGTTGTTCCTGTTCCCTGTACACATGGACGGTTGTTCCTGTTCCCTGTACACATGGACGGTTGTTCCTGTTCCCTGTGCACATGGACGGTTGTTCCTGTTCCCTGTACACATGGACGGTTGTTCCTGTTCCCTGTACACATGGACGGTTGTTCCTGTTCCCTGTGCACATGGACGGTTGTTCCTGTTCCCTGTACACATGGACGGTTGTTCCTGTTCCCTGTACACATGGACGGTTGTTCCTGTTCCCTGTACACATGGACGGTTGTTCCTGTTCCCTGTACACATGGACGGTTGTTCCTGTTCCCTGTACACATGGACGGTTGTTCCTGTTCCCTGTGCACATGGACGGTTGTTCCTGTTCCCTGTACACATGGACGGTTGTTCCTGTTCCCTGTACACATGGACGGTTGTTCCTGTTCCCTGTACACATGGACGGTTGTTCCCTGTACACATGGACGGTTGTTCCTGTTCCCTGTACACATGGACGGTTGTTCCTGTTCCCTGTACACATGGACGGTTGTTCCTGTTCCCTGTACACATGGACGGTTGTTCCTGTTCCCTGTACACATGGACGGTTGTTCCTGTTCCCTGTACACATGGACGGTTGTTCCTGTTCCCTGTACACATGGACGGTTGTTCCTGTTCCCTGTACACATGGACGGTTGTTCCTGTTCCCTGTGCACATGGACGGTTGTTCCTGTTCCCTGTACACATGGACGGTTGTTCCTGTTCCCTGTACACATGGACGGTTGTTCCTGTTCCCTGTACACATGGACGGTTGTTCCTGTTCCCTGTACACATGGACGGTTGTTCCTGTTCCCTGTACACATGGACGGTTGTTCCTGTTCCCTGTACACATGGACGGTTGTTCCTGTTCCCTGTGCACATGGACGGTTGTTCCTGTTCCCTGTACACATGGACGGTTGTTCCTGTTCCCTGTACACATGGACGGTTGTTCCTGTTCCCTGTACACATGGACGGTTGTTCCTGTTCCCTGTACACATGGACGGTTGTTCCTGTTCCCTGTACACATGGACGGTTGTTCCTGTTCCCTGTACACATGGACGGTTGTTCCTGTTCCCTGTACACATGGACGGTTGTTCCTGTTCCCTGTACACATGGACGGTTGTTCCTGTTCCCTGTACACATGGACGGTTGTTCCTGTTCCCTGTGCACATGGACGGTTGTTCCTGTTCCCTGTACACATGGACGGTTGTTCCTGTTCCCTGTACACATGGACGGTTGTTCCTGTTCCCTGTACACATGGACGGTTGTTCCTGTTCCCTGTGCACATGGACGGTTGTTCCTGTTCCCTGTACACATGGACGGTTGTTCCTGTTCCCTGTACACATGGACGGTTGTTCCTGTTCCCTGTACACATGGACGGTTGTTCCTGTTCCCTGTGCACATGGACGGTTGTTCCTGTTCCCTGTACACATGGACGGTTGTTCCTGTTCCCTGTACACATGGACGGTTGTTCCTGTTCCCTGTACACATGGACGGTTGTTCCTGTTCCCTGTACACATGGACGGTTGTTCCTGTTCCCTGTACACATGGACGGTTGTTCCTGTTCCCTGTACACATGGACGGTTGTTCCTGTTCCCTGTGCACATGGACGGTTGTTCCTGTTCCCTGTACACATGGACGGTTGTTCCTGTTCCCTGTACACATGGACGGTTGTTCCTGTTCCCTGTACACATGGACGGTTGTTCCTGTTCCCTGTACACATGGACGGTTGTTCCTGTTCCCTGTGCACATGGACGGTTGTTCCTGTTCCCTGTACACATGGACGGTTGTTCCTGTTCCCTGTACACATGGACGGTTGTTCCTGTTCCCTGTGCACATGGACGGTTGTTCCTGTTCCCTGTACACATGGACGGTTGTTCCTGTTCCCTGTACACATGGACGGTTGTTCCTGTTCCCTGTACACATGGACGGTTGTTCCTGTTCCCTGTGCACATGGACGGTTGTTCCTGTTCCCTGTGCACATGGACGGTTGTTCCTGTTCCCTGTGCACATGGACTGTTGTTCCTGTTCCCTGTGCACATGGACGGTTGTTCCTGTTCCCTGTGCACATGGACGGTTGTTCCTGTTCCCTGTACACATGGACGGTTGTTCCTGTTCCCTGTACACATGGACGGTTGTTCCTATTCCCTGTACACATGGACTGTTGTTCCTATTCCCTGTACACATGGACGGTTGTTCCTATTCCCTGTACACGTGGCCTTTTGTTCCTATTCCGTGTACACTTATACTAGTGTGGCATGTGGATCACAGCTATCATTGAATGTACCTAGTTAAGATCAGAGAGTACATTTGGCGTAGCTCGTGAAGGCAATAATGTGGATGGGGTCCATGCACTGATGGTGGGCGCTAACCTCCCCACTGTGCTGGCTACACCGAAACCTCACCACTGTGTGTTGGCCGGGCCACCTGCGCTGACCTCTTCTTTGTGTGTTTGCCACACCAATGCGCAGGGAGCTGAAGAATGAGCAGGAAGGTGCGCGGCTGGAAGCATTACGGTGGATCACTGTGCTGCTGGAGAAGCAGCGCGACCAGGTGGGCAACTGCGACAGCTTGCGTGGCGCGTGCTAGCTATTCTACGTGCATGCCTGTGCTATGTGTTCAAGTGTGTTCACGGATCTATGGATTTATGAACTTATTTATTTGTTTCTGTCACCGTGGTGGTCAGGTGGGCGCGCTGTGTGCCTGGTATCGAGTATGAGTTGAACATTGGCGAGCAGCACAAGGATTCCGGCTCATATTCATGACTTACTGTATCTGGTTCACCTAAACGCTATGTGGTTCACTGTGAGGTTCACCAAAATGCCCTAGGGGCGGCCCTCATTTGGTGGGCTCAGGGCCATCCCTGCGCATGTGTGGTCAGGGCCACGGATTGGGGCGACAAAGTGCTGTTTGTTACCGGGTGCAGCGTTTCCTCCCCCTTGTCTACTGCATGCCAGGATGCAGCCGACAAAGGAAGAGCTCGCAATCGCCTCGACCACCGCAAAAAAAGTCTTGGCCTAGCCCGCCAAACTGTACGCCTGGATGCAACGTGGTGCCTGGCGTTGCCTGCTGGCATCATCTTGGGTCCCTGGGCAGCACAATAGTTTATTGAGCAGGCAGCCACGATGGATATTGCCAGCACTGCAAATCATGAACTCCAGAGACACGAGCAGGATTGGGGCAGGCAAGTAGAGGGGGGTTGCCAGCGTGCGGGGTTGTACGACAACAGTGGGCGCTGATGCTGGCAATGGGCACCTTACGTTTGTCTCCGCTTTGCCCCGCCTTGTGTCGCCCCCCACCCCACAGATGTCGGTCTATTTCATGGAGCTGTTCACCGTGCTGCTGGACCTCTTCTCCGACGCGTCCAACCAGGTAGGGCCGTGCGTTTCTCACACGCATGCGACCAGGTAAGCGGGGGGTGGAGCGATGTATAGTGTCAACCAGGTAGGGCACGTTTCTTCTCTGACGCGCCAACCCAGTTAGGGCCGCAGGGCAAGCACGCCCAACCAGGTTGTGGACTTCTCATGTAGCCCACGTCCAACACCGTAGGCAGGGGGGTGGACCCGCGGATGGTGCGTTAACACAGTAGGACACGCCTCTTGTGAGCGCCTGACACGGTAGAGTGGCGTGCAACAGATCATGTGGCGTCCAACCAGGTAAGGTGACAGGGCGTGTGAACGATGTCCACCAGGTAGGGAACTATCTTCGCGCACGCAGCCAAGCCGGTAGGCAGCGCCATGCACAAATGGCTTTATTATTAATGTCGCTACAATCAAGTTATCGTTGCCACAAATCGCCCGTGATCCCGACATCATGCCCAGGTCGTAACGGCCTCGTTATCCCTTGCCCTGTTCTCTGCCCAGTGCACGAGGGGGTGTGCCCCATGTCCCGTACGTGCCGGCATCCCCCCGCGTGATGGGTGCACGCCCCATACATGCTGCCTCACAAATGCTGCCGTATGAGCGCTACCCTATGATGGGGCGCCCCCTCACACCTTGGTGCTCGTGCTTGCACTCAGTCACCCGGTCGATACCATAACAGTTGATACTGGACATGTGTGCATGCCTTCTTTGTGGACATGCCCTCCTCTGCTGTCGCCCGCACCCATACCCAACCAACTTGCTGGCGCGCGCAGGTTGTCCTCCAGGTGGTGGACGTGCTGGCGCGCATCGCCGAACACCACGAGGGGCCACACTTCAGCGACCTCGTGCTGGCGCTGCTGGCGCGCTTCAACGCACGCGACGAGGCGGGCGCACGCGTGCTGCTGGAGAGGTGTGGGGACAGGGGGCTAGGGTGGGGCCGTAAGGGGGCAGGCGCAGGGGACTGCTCGAGAGCTATGCCAAAGGGGGTGAGGGGAGGCGACCGGGTTGCGTTGTGAGCGGGACAGTAGGTTTCCAGAGCAACCGTTGTCTGTAAAGGTAGCCTTGCCAACACATCGTGTAGCCACTCGTAGCTCTATCGTTCAAACCACAAGTTACTCTCATGCGTTGCACAGATGGAAGCCAAGTTGGCAAGCGCAGCGGCGCATGCGTTTTGGGGGGTCGCCAACGTACGCGGGCGGTTGGTAGCCATGGCTTCCTTGCTTTAATGCCGGTAGCCCACAAACTTAGGGTGGCAGGTGTCACTTACCACTGGGTGGCAGACCAGCGGTGGGGCCACTGCCGTTGGCATCAGCGCAAGGGGCCGGTGGGCCCAATCAGGCAGATGGTTCAGCACTCCCCCACCACACACAAATATACAGGTGCGCATCTCACCCACTTAATTTACCTTGTTCACATGGGTGCTTGCACCCAGATGTTGCCCATCCGTGGGTGCCTTATTTCAGCACTGCATGCAGCGTCCCATGGCTGGCAGTGCCTGGTTGTTGTTTGCTTTTTGCCCGTGCTGCTGGTATAAGATGTGTCCATTCGCGAGCGCTGACAAACCCATGGGGTTGCACTGCCCTGGGTGTTGGTTTGGCCCATGTGCTGGGTGGATATGTGCCATTGCCTGTCTTGCCCCACACTGGCCCGCCCCGCGTCGCACTGCACTGCACTGCACTGCACTGCACTGCACTGCACTGCACTGCACTGCACTGCACTGCACTGCACTGCACTGCACTGCACTGCACTGCACTGCACTGCACTGCACTGCACTGCACTGCACCACCACACCACCACACCACCACCACCACCACCACCACCACCACCACCACCACCACCACCACCACCACCCACCACCACCACCACCACCACCACCACCACCACCACCACCGCACCGCCGCCACCACCGCCACCACCACACCACCACCACCACCACCACCACCACCACCACCACCACCACCACCACCACCACCACCACCACCACCACACCACCACCACCACCACCACCACCACCACCACCACCACCACCACCACCACCACCACCACCACCACCACCGCCACCGCCGCCACCACCACCACCGCCACCGTCACCACCACCACCACCACCACCACCACCACCACCACCACCACCACCACCACCACCACCACCACCACCACCACCACCACCACCACCACCACCACCACCACCACCACCACCACCACCACCACCACCACCACCACACCACCACACCACCACCACCACCACCACCACCACCACCACCACCACCACCGCCACCGCCGCCACCACCACCACCGCCACCGTCACCACCACCACCACCACCACCACCACCACCACCACCACCACCACCACCACCACCACCACCACCACCACCACCACCACCACCACCACCACCACCACCACCACCACCACCACCACCACCACCACCACCACCACCACCACCACCACCACCACCACCACCACCCTGACCAGGCGCTGAATGCGATCCTGCTGACGGCGTCAGAACTAGCTGGCGTGCGCTCGCTGCTTAAGGACTCGCAACAGGTGGCGGCGGGTGCCGACCTGTTCAACGCGCTCTACCCGTCGTGGTGCCACTCGCCCGTGTCCACCGTCAGCCTGTGCCTGCTTGCGCAGGTGAGGGCTAAGCGGGAACGTAAAGGGATGTGCCGGAGGCAAGCAGGTAGAGGTATGCCTGCTGCAAGCAGATAAAAGGATGGGCCTGGTGCATGAAGTTTAGGGGATGTGCGTGCCGCAGGGGAGGGCCCCGTGGAGAAGTGCGCCCTAGACAAACTCTAAGCAATCCTTAGAAGAAAGAGCACAACAAATACTAGAGAAAGACCACGCACAGGGAGCTCCACGGTTCCAAGATCCACTATAGAACAAACACTAGAGAAAGGCCACGCACAGGGAGCTCCACGGTTCCAAGATACTGTAGAACAAATACTAGAGAAAGGCCACGCACAGGGAGCTCCACGGTTCCAAGACACTATAGAACAAACACTAGAGAAAGGCCACGCACAGGGAGCTCCACGGTTCCAAGATACTGTAGAACAAATACTAGAGAAAGGCCACGCACAGGGAGCTCCACGGTTCCAAGACACTATAGAACAAATACTAGAGAAAGGCCACGCACAGGGAGCTCCACGGTTCCAAGATACTGTAGAACAAATACTAGAGAAAGGCCACGCACAGGGAGCTCCACGGTTCCAAGATACTGTAGAACAAATACTAGAGAAAGGCCACGCACAGGGTGCTCCACGGTTCCAAGACACTATAGAACAAATACCAGAGAAAGACCACGCACAGGGAGCTCCACGGTTCCAAGACACTATAGAACAAATACCAGAGAAAGACCACGCACAGGGAGCTCCACGGTTCCAAGATACTATACAACAAACACTAGAGAAAGGCCACGCACAGGGAGCTCCACGGTTCCAAGATCCACTATAGAACAAATACGAGAGAAAGGCCACGCACAGGGAGCTCCACGGTTCCAAGATACTATAGAACAAATACTAGAGAAAGGCCACGCACAGGGAGCTCCACGGTTCCAAGACACTATACAACAAATACTAGAGAAAGGCCACGCACAGGGAGCTCCACGGTTCCAAGACACTACAGAACAAATACCAGAGAAAGGCCACGCACAGGGAGCTCCACGGTTCCAAGACACTACAGAACAAATACTAGAGAAAGACCACGCACAGGGAGCTCCACGGTTCCAAGACACTACAGAACAAATACTAGAGAAAGACCACGCACAGGGAGCTCCACGGTTCCAAGATCCACTATAGAACACATACTAGAGAAAGGCCACGCACAGGGAGCTCCACGGTTCCAAGACACTATAGAACAAATACTAGAGAAAGGCCACGCACAGGGAGCTCCACGGTTCCAAGGGAATACCACCAACGCGTATCCTCTGTCCCCTTTGGTTGCGTTGCCTGCCCGGTCCTGCCCCCTTGGTCACATCTCCAGACTGTCCACCGGGTCCTTTCCCCCCTTCAACTCCATCTCTTCTCCTCCATCTGTTTTTGCATCGCGCCGCGCCGCACGCCCATCCATTCCCCCCCACGGGCCTGCTGGCATCATCCGCCCCTGTGCACCCACGCTCTCATCCCACACGCCAACCGCGTAAATGCAGGCATCGCCGCGCACTCACCCTTTATAGGCCCATAATGCCTTCCCCCACTTGCTGCCGGCTATTCATACGCACGCCACCTGTCCACGTCCCCCTCCCCAGGCATACCCCTTGGCCCATGGCCTGATCGTGCGCGTGGGCAATGCGGACGTCAGCATTGACGTGCTGCTGCAGCTGGACCGCCTCGTCTGCCTTCTCGAATCCTCCATATTTACGCACTTAAGGCTTAAGGTGAGTCCTCCATATTCAATTATGTAATAATCATAAATAATAAATTAAACGAGCCCTCCATATTCACGCACTCAAGGCTAAAGGCGAATCCTGCATATTCGCGCACACAAGGCTTAAGGTGAGTCCTCCATGTCCAAGCTGTTGAGGCATAAGGTGGGTGGGTCCGTTGTCGCTATACTCTGCACTCTACACCACCACCCTACACCCTAACTCGCCCCGCGTGCCTGCTGGAGTCGTCCGACTTCCCATGCCTGCGGCTTATTGTGGTTGCCCCCCACGTTCGCACCCTATCTCACCCGATCTCGCATCCCCTCAGTCCATCTTGTTCCTCCGTCGCACTACCTGCCGCCGCAAGGGTGCAGGGTTCCCCCTCGCACAGGCCTCCAGGGAACAGGCGCTTCCATGGCATGGGGGTGGACAGGGTTGGGTCCGTCTCCCTCTGTGCACCCTTGGTCAGATTTGATGCAGACTAGAGTGATCGTTACAGGCTCCAGGGGGACATGGCATCGTGTCACTTGGTGCCGTGACATGCGTCCAGCATGCTGTGCACGTGCCAGCCATGCTGCTTCCGTCTCTACATTGGTTGTGTTGATGCCGCACGGGATGCCCGCTGGCACGTCGGCATCCCTCCCGTGCTCTTTGTCACTGTGCCCAAGATTCTTTACCCGCACTTTCTCCCCCTCCCGGCGACCGCGCATGCTCTCTTCTCACCGTTCTCTTTCCCGGAGATGATGCGCGGGGGCACCTTCTTGTCGGCGCGCATGTGGCCGCGGCATGCGTGGCGGCCAGCCATGCCCTCCCCGCGCCCGCCCTCTCCTCGTGGTCTCATTGCCTCATGGTTTGAAGGATCTCCTCATGGCGTCTTCCGCCCATGGTTTTATTTTGCCCATGTTGTGACCGTCGTGGCACCCTCGTGGCGGCTGTGCATGCCCTCTCCTGATGGTTGGACGCGTGCAAGCCCTCTCCTGATGGTTGGACGCGTGCATGCCCTCTCCTGATGGTTGGACGCGTGCATGCCCTCTCCTGATGGTTGGACGCGTGCATGCCCTCTCCTGATGGTTGGACGCGTGCATGCCCTCTCCTGATGGTTGGACGCGTGCATGCCCTCTCCTGATGGTTGGACGCGTGCATGCCCTCTCCTGATGGTTGGACGCGCGCATGCCCTCTCCTGATGGTTGGACGCGTGCATGCCCTCTCCTGCTGGTTGGACGCGTGCATGCCCTCTCCTGATGGTTGGACGAGCGGTTGCCCTCTCCTGATGGTTGGACGCGTGCATGCCCTCTCCTGATGGTTGGACGCGCGCATGCCCTCTCCTGATGGTTGGACGCGTGCATGCCCTCTCCTGATGGTTGGACGCGCGCATGCCCTCTCCTGATGGTTGGACGCGCGCATGCCCTCTCCTGATGGTTGGACGCGTGCATGCCCTCTCCTGATGGTTGGACGCGTGCATGCCCTCTCCTGATGGTTGGACGCGCGCATGCCCTCTCCTGATGGTTGGACGCGTGCATGCCCTCTCCTGATGGTTGGACGCGTGCATGCCCTCTCCTGATGGTTGGACGCGCGCATGCCCTCTCCTGATGGTTGGACGCGCGCATGCCCTCTCCTGATGGTTGGACGCGTGCATGCCCTCTCCTGCTGGTTGGACGCGTGCATGCCCTCTCCTGATGGTTGGACGAGCGGTTGCCCTCTCCTGATGGTTGGACGCGTGCATGCCCTCTCATGATGGTTGGACGCGTGCATGCCCTCTCCTGATGGTTGGACGCGTGCATGCCCTCTCCTGATGGTTGGACGCGTGCATGCCCTCTCCTGATGGTTGGACGCGTGCATGCCCTCTCCTCATGGTTGGACGCGTGCATGCCCTCTCCTGATGGTTGGACGCGTGCATGCCCTCTCCTGATGGTTGGACGCGTGCATGCCCTCTCCTGATGGTTGGACGCGCGCATGCCCTCTCCTGATGGTTGGACGCGTGCATGCCCTCTCCTGATGGTTGGACGCGTGCATGCCCTCTCATGATGGTTGGACGCGTGCATGCCCTCTCCTGATGGTTGGACGCGTGCATGCCCTCTCCTGATGGTTGGACGCGTGCATGCCCTCTCCTGATGGTTGAACGCGTGCATGCCCTCTCCTGATGGTTGGACGCGTGCATGCCCTCTCCTGATGGTTGGACGCGTGCAAGCCCTCTCCTGATGGTTGGACGCGTGCATGCCCTCTCCTGATGGTTGGACGCGTGCATGCCCTCTCCTGATGGTTGGACGCGCGCATGCCCTCTCCTGATGTTTGGACGCGTGCATGCCCTCTCCTGATGGTTGGACGCGCGCATGCCCTCTCCTGATGGTTGGACGCGCGCATGCCCTCTCCTGATGGTTGGACGCGCGCATGCCCTCTCCTGATGGTTGGACGCGCGCATGCCCTCTCCTGATGGTTGGACGCGTGCATGCCCTCTCCTGATGGTTGGACGCGTGCATGCCCTCTCCTGATGGTTGGACGCGTGCATGCCCTCTCCTGATGGTTGGACGCGCGCATGCCCTCTCCTGATGGTTGGACGCGCGCATGCCCTCTCCTGATGGTTGGACGCGCGCATGCCCTCTCCTGATGGTTGGACGCGCGCATGCCCTCTCCTGATGGTTGGACGCGCGCATGCCCTCTCCTGATGTTTGGACGCGTGCATGCCCTCTCCTGATGGTTGGACGCGTGCATGCCCTCTCCTGATGGTTGGACGCGCGCATGCCCTCTCCTGATGGTTGGACGCGTGCATGCCCTCTCCTGATGGTTGGACGCGTGCATGCCCTCTCCTGATGGTTGGACGCGTGCATGCCCTCTCCTGATGGTTGGACGCGTGCATGCCCTCTCCTGATGGTTGGACGCGTGCATGCCCTCTCATGATGGTTGGACGCGTGCATGCCCTCTCCTGATGGTTGGACGCGTGCATGCCCTCTCCTGATGGTTGGACGCGCGCATGCCCTCTCCTGATGGTTGGACGCGTGCATGCCCTCTCCTGCTGGTTGGACGCGTGCATGCCCTCTCCTGATGGTTGGACGCGTGCATGCCCTCTCATGATCGTTGGACGCGTGCATGCCCTCTCATGATCGTTGGACGCGCGCATGCCCTCTCCTGATGGTTGGACGCGTGCATGCCCTCTCCTGATGGTTGGACGCGTGCATGCCCTCTCCTGATGGTTGGACGCGCGCATGCCCTCTCCTGATGGTTGGACGCGCGCATGCCCTCTCCTGATGGTTGGACGCGCGCATGCCCTCTCCTGATGGTTGGACGCGTGCATGCCCTCTCCTGATGGTTGGACGCGTGCATGCCCTCTCATGATGGTTGGACGCGTGCATGCCCTCTCCTGATGGTTGGACGCGCGCATGCCCTCTCCTGATGGTTGGACGCGTGCATGCCCTCTCCTGATGGTTGGACGCGTGCATGCCCTCTCCTGATGGTTGGACGCGCGCATGCCCTCTCCTGATGGTTGGACGCGCGCATGCCCTCTCCTGATGGTTGGACGCGCGCATGCCCTCTCCTGATGGTTGGACGCGTGCATGCCCTCTCCTGATGGTTGGACGCGTGCATGCCCTCTCATGATGGTTGGACGCGTGCATGCCCTCTCCTGATGGTTGGACGCGCGCGTGCCCTCTCCTGATGGTTGGACGCGTGCATGCCCTCTCCTGATGGTTGGACGCGTGCATGCCCTCTCCTGATGGTTGGACGCGTGCGTGCCCTCTCCTCGTGGCGTCTGCCAGCTGCTGGACCCGATGCGCTTCCCCTACCTGATGCGCGCCATGTACGGCATCCTCATGCTGCTGCCGCAGGTAAGAAACTTTAGGGATGATGGATGTTGCGAATGGGCTGACTCTTGTGACCAGATTTTCAATGGTGGGTGGTCATTCTCCGCTGCTCCTTAAGAGAGTGCGACAAGGGGCATGCAGGATGCTGCTCGGCTGTGATCACTGTGACGATCCTAGAAGTGGCGCCCACTGGGAATCTGGCGCTGGAATATTTGTATCCGCGAAAAGAAGCAAATGCCACAAGAAACGTTGTATTTGCACTACCCTAATATGATGACAACAGCGTAGCAAAATGATGACATCAGCTGCCTCATGTGCTGATGTACCTGCAACCGCCATCCATTGCGGCTCCTGTGGCGCTCCTGCAAGCCTCCTTGAGCCTCCCTGGGATGCTTGTTTCTTTGCCCCTGGTGATACCGCTTGTCGCTAGGAGTCATTGTGGGTAGGGCGCTCTCTTCCAGTTTCCCTTCTAGCCTGCGGGTAGGGCGCTCTCTTCCAGTTTCCATTCTAGCCTGCCGTTAGGGCGCTCTCTTCCAGTTTCCCTTCTAGCCTGCGGGTAGGGCGCTCTCTTCCAGTGTCCATTCGAGCCTGCTGGTAGTGCGCTCTCTTCCAGTTTCCATTCGAGCCTGCCAGTAGGACACTCTCTTCCAGGTCCCATGCTAGCCTGCCTCATACTTGTCGTCGTCACTGCGACCGCATCCTGGTGTTTCCTCTTTTCGTTTGGATGGCAGCGCTGCCCAGTGGATGATTGCGCCTAGTTACGTGCTTGCGTGCTTGTCACCCAGTTACGTGCTGCCACCGGGCGTTGCCACATCACGGTATTCTCCGCAGCCCGTGCTTCTGCGCCTTGCCTGTCGCCACGTTGCCTGATCATGCTCCCTGTCCACTGTCCCCCATCCCCCACTCCTCGCTCGCCTGCCGTCGCCTGCTTGTGCGCCGAAATGTTCCCCCCATGACAGCGGCTGCTGCCATTGCCACCACGACCACCCTTGTCACCACGACCACCCTTGTCACCACGACCACCCTTGCCGCCACGACCACCCTTGCCAACACGGCCACCCTTGCCACCACGACCACCCTTGCCACCATGACCGCCCTTGCCACCACGACCACCTTGCCACCACGACCATCCTTGCCACCACGACCACCCTTGCCAACACGACCACCCTTGCCAACGCGACCACCCTTGCCACCATGACCACCCTTGCCACCCTAACCACCCTTGCCACCATGACCACCCTTGCCACCATGACCACCCTTGCCACCATGACCACCCTTGCCACCGCGACCACCCTTGCCACCACGACCACCCTCGCCGCCATGACCACCCTTGCCGCCACGACCACCCTTGCGATCGTTATATGTTTCTTGTGACTGTGCTTCATTCCTGCCTGCCATCATTCCTACCCGTTCCGTCCGCGCTTATCTCCCAGAGCTCCGCCTTCAAGCTGCTGCGCACGCGGCTCAAGAGCGTGCCGTCGCTGGCATTAGCAAACCTTTCCGTCGACAGTAGCTACCCATCGGGCGCGGCCGAGGGGACCGTGACGGGGGTGGTTGCTGGGTTTAATGTAAGCCCCAGCGGTGAAGCCCGCCCTTCGCCAGTGGGATGCGCCCCATCGGCCCCTGAGGGGACATCAGAGCCGCCGTCATTGCGCCTGCAGCCAGGCATGGGCGAGGAGTGGGCAAGCCATGGGCCGCGGCCGGTTGGAGCGGACGCTAGCATGCAAGAAAGCATCGTGGCGGCACCCCTGGGTAGCATGGCGGCCGCCCCTGCGATGGCCACCGCGGATACAGCGCGCTCGTCGCAAGACGGGGCGCGGGGGGCGCCTGTAGGGGACTTGATGTCGCAACCGCGGGCACGCGGGGGCAGTGCTGCGGCGGACGTGGACGCGTTGTTGATGAAGTTTGACGCGCTGCAACAGCGGCACGCGCGGCAAGAGCAGCCGGGGGTGGGGGCGGTGCCTGTTCCCACAGGGGCGGTGCCGTAATCAGGAAAGGTGCCTTGGTCACTGCACTGCGGGCAAGCTCTGAGAATAAGGTCGAACACTTAGTAACAATCATGTCCCGCTACCCATGAGTATGCCTGTGCTCCGCCACGCATCGATGGGTTGGAATGTGTGCTCCACCGCGCACACATTGATGTGTTGGAATGTGGGTGAGGGGTTGAGAGCGTCCGCAGCATGGCGGATGTTGTGTGGAGGCATCGCATAGATCGTACACATGAAACACTTTTGTACACATCCATCCCGATGCTGTGTGGAGGCATGGGGGTGATGGTACAACGCGAGCCATGGGTGTCCGGATGACTCTTGGGGGGCATGGGGCCCGTTGCTTGCTGCCGGCTGGCGGCTGCCAGGGCGGGTACCGCTGTTCGAACAGGCATAGTGACATGCTAGGGCGGACGTGGGGGTTTGAACACACACCGCGACATGTTGGGGTGGGCGCGGTTCCCTTTATCCTAGCCGGCCGTGGCTGGCGATGCCGCGAGGATGGGAGTGACCCAGTCTCACCGTCTGTTTTTGCCCTTGTGGCAACGGTGGCCAGCGGAGGGAGCCGCGGCCGCATTTTTGAGGCGGCGCATTGGGCCTGAGATGGATTTGGCATGGCCGTGCCGCGCAATGGTTCATGACTGTACGTGGTGGGTGGCGATAGTCAGCGGCCGATCCTTTGCTCACGTGTCCCCGAGAGGAGCTGTTGTGTCCCTGTGAGGGGAAAGGTGGCCTGCTGTCCTTGGCTGCAGGAAGCATGTGACCCAGGGCCGTGCGGCGGATCCTTATGGGCTGTCACTACACGAGCACATTAAGGAGCAACTACTTTGCCCGTCCAGGGCGCCCCATGCGCGAGTGTCTTGTGCACCCACTCGGATCAGTTCCCCCTGGGTGCCCAAACATACTGGCGACGTCACAAGCCACTGAGGACATGACCAGCTGACGGCCGGCATGGCATGGATGAAAGGCTTCGCCTGCCGTGCGCATCGCGAATCGGGTGGTGGCAGGATGTGGTGGCATCGCCAGGCACCCGATGCGTCGGAGCTGGGGGTGTGTGCCTGCAGCGCTCGCTGTAATGAGAAGCAATGCAGAAGGCAGCAAGAAGGGCAAGGGCAAACCCTTGCTAAGCTTTTGTCGTTGTTCATGTGATAGGCCTAGGCAACGGGCGCTAGTTGGTAGCTAGAGTTCTGGGGAGGATCACCGTGGACATGCCTTGGGACTTGGAGTGTGCCGAATGCCTGCGTGAGAGGAACACGTCAATTCAAGATTTGAGTTGCTCAAGGTTTGAGTTGCTTATCAATATCTTGCAAATGCACCTCTCATATAAATGAGAAATGCCTGCATTGGCTTGTACGTATTATTAATTATTTTATTTATTACATTTGAGCCATTACACAATACCTTTGAGCAATACCTGAGCTTACCATGCTTACTATTGCGTACAGTAATGTTGTCGTCAGAAAGCAACAAACGTTAAAACGCGACAGTAACATTTGTGGCTGTATAGTTTGCATGTGTGGAGATATGCACCCATATGTACTTTGTCAAAAACGTGGAAAAGATAACGGCAGGCTCGAGCTACGCCCATGGTCTGGATTCTCCAGATTTCTGGCCTGCGCTGGTTGTCTCATTGATATGTACTTTGTGTTCTCCGTTCTCCCTCCATGCATCTTGATATAATACAGACGCTTGTTGAGCTTCGCTCATTTAATTTATATATGACGCGTGGACGGGCTCAAAGGGGACCGACCTGCCGTAGGTAGCGTAAGACTAGCGCTTGTCACGAGGGTACTGCATGCACCAGGCGGCCCTTTTTGTAACGAGGCTGAGTGTGGTTCCGGAGTGCAGGCCTAGGAAGCTTCTAACGTACATCACTAGACCTTGTACCTGCGCCAGCCGCCAGGCGTGGCGCAACTGTAATGGGCAGTTGCAGTACACGTTGCGGAACCTGCGCCAGCCGGCAGGCCTGCGTGGCGCAATGTGAATGATAGTCAGTACTTAGAGTGGTGCATGTTCAGTTCAGTTCAGTTGTTTCCCACGCCGGGTCAGTACTTAGAGTGGATAGTCAGTACGTACTTAGAGTGGTGTAGGGGATGTACGGAGGCCTCTTTTCAGTATCGCAACTTTATCCCAGCATTTGCTGGCAAGGTCGGATGGCCGGTATGGCGGCTGCCCCGAATGTAAGACGATGCTATCGGCCTCTCCAGGCGTGGAGAGGCCTCGAATAAATTTCTTTATGTTCGCCACCAACCGTTACAGGCCACGTACGGGAATGGTTGGTGGTGTGGGGGTTCTACGATTTGAGTAAAAGGCCGGTGTGATTTCCGGCGCTGGGCCCACTGACGATTCCCCTCTTGACCCCTGGGTGCGGCAAGCAGCTTCCTGACACTGGGAGAGCTGCGTTTTAAGTCGGACAACGTCAGGCAAGGAGCCATACAGGCCAGGGCCAGCGGCTACGGTGCCGGAAAGAATCACAGGTGGAGGCGAATCTGCCTTAAACGTGGAGATGGCTAGCGCGGGGTGCCAGGGTAGCCCATAACTGCCAGGACTGAGCCTGACAGCAGACCCGATCTTTCGGCCTGTGGCCCCAGACGGGAGTTTTGGGGAGGATGCGGGGCTGGAGCAAATCTTGGTGGGAGGAGCGCGCTCTTCATCATTGCCCAGTTTTTCAGCAAAGAATGGTCGCCTGGCGGGGCTGAAAGTCTGGCTGTTTTGTCACCTTTGTTTTTATCCTATATGATGCATTATAGGAAAGGCAATAAGGAGTTCGGTTCATCAAGGCGGGCCTATCTATGCCATAAGATTTTCCTACCAAAGCACAACCCCTGGTTGGGGCTTTGGCTAAGCAGTTTAATAAAATAAGTGGGTTTATTTAATGCCAACGCCTCGGTAGGGTAGAGGGCCTATCGCCACAATGGCTTCAATGCCGGGAAATCCCAGCCCGTCAGGGGTGGGGCTGGTGATGGAGTCCTGGGCTTGTGAGAGACGGTCCCGGGGCGTAAGGCCTAATGAGCAGCCGCTGGAAACCGCCCCCCTAACGGGGGGAACGCCGACATGGGTGCCGCCCTGCGTCCGCCGGGAAACCGTAGTGGCCACACGGGGGCGGCAGTACAGCCGCCGCAGCGTGCAGGAGGCCGGGGGCCATGGGCGGAAAGAAACTCGGCACCACTTGAGGCTGGCGACAGCCTTGGTGGCCGGCCAGGTAGGAGGTGTGGGGCCAGTGGGGGCAACATGCACTTGTGTTCGAGTATGCTGGGCCCCCAGCATGGTGCTTAACAATAACCAACTTGATAATGATGTGCACTGAGTTTTGAAGCGGTGTGGTATAGGCTGTCCATATAAAGCCCAGCACACAAAAATGTAAAATAACGGTATTTGTTGACTGCTTAGCTCATTTTACTGATATATTCATTGAGAATGATAATAGATTGCGGAGGTGAGATGGGCATGCAACATAAGGAAAAACCCGAAAAGAAGAAGAACCCTGAAGAAATTAATAGTAATCTGACACGGACATCCAAGGATCACGCCAGCTGCACAAGGTACAACTAACTACATCACAAAACTACGAAACGCAGCAACATCGCTGCCGGCCCACCATGCAGGCCTGGGAGGGATCTAGACCGCATGGCCGGTCGCGACAAAGTCGGCCCGGGTGCGGCGGAATAACACATCAGCCACGGGGAGAGACGGAGAGTGAGGGCGACTCGTGACCTACTGAGGCGCTGCATATGCCGCCAATACGAGGACCACGTGCGGGCAGACCACGGGGCGGTCTGACCCTCGAGGTCGAGGCGGTCTTCACGGCGCTGGCAGCACTCGTGGACTGAAAACTCCGCTGTCTTGGGGCCCATGGCCCCGAACTCCTCAAGGACAAAGGGGATGACCCGGTGGGGCCCCACATTGATTGCCGTAGGAGGCAAACTCACTGTTGTCGCGCTCAGCCACAGCGGTAGCAGCGCGGCGGCATCCACAGCCGCCCGGAGGATGTGGCGACCAGAGAGCGGCCGAGCCACGGAGACATCGATGAGCAGGTGGCAACCCTGCCCGTCGTATACTATAGTCAAGCACGGACTGCACGGTAATGTCGGGGCGGTGGTTGGGTGAGTAGAGGGCGGCCCCATCCGCGTCTTCGCAATGGATGGTGGAGTGGCGACAGACCGACCGAACCATGCATCATTGGCACACACCACCCGGAGGATAGCGGTATGGAGATAGAGGAACCAGTTCTGCCGGTTCTGCTGGCCACCCATGCACGCGATGTAGTGCGTCCCAGTAGTATCAAGAGCAAGCCCGCAGCTGCCGCAGGACGCACCTGCCGTGATGAGAGGTTGCGGGGCAAACATCAGGTGGCGGAGAGTGATGGCGTACTGAAGGGCCGGAACCAGCGTGAACAAAGGGCTCATGCAGAGGGCGCGCAGGAATGCGGACCCCACGCTCCCCTCAAGGGAAACGGAGCCTCCTTAGTGAAGCCTCTTCAGTGAAGCCAAGCCTTCTCCTGATCGTTCAAGCTCGCATGCAGACCCATCCAGTCGGCACAGTGTAGTATACCCGCGTAGGTCTTTTGTTAGTTTTTCATGAACGCACGGCAGGCAGGGAAGACACTAGGACTGACGACAGTGGACACTGCCGGGCGTGCCCCGGGCCGGTATACGGGCGACGGCATGGTCCGCATGGACGGCCTGATCGAGTGGGGCGGACGAGGTCGCAAGCCTCAGCTGGATCCCGAGGTAAGAATCCTGCACAGCCTGCACAACAAAGGGGAAGGGGGATGGGGTGACCAAGTCGGGAATGGCGCTGACGGCGCGGCTGGGGACCAACCGGCAGATCTCCGCCCAGGCCTGAGCTGAACAGAGCCATGCAAGGAAGGCGGCGGGGGCGAGGCGGGCGGCGCGGGTGTCCGGGTGAGCCGTGTTTTATACATGACGCATGGACGCGGGGCTCAAAGGGGACCAACCTGCTGTAGGTAGCGTAAGAGTACTACTTAGCGCTTGTCACAAGGGTACTGCACGTACCCGGGGCGGCCCTTTTTGTACCGAGGCTGAGTGTGGTTCCGGAGTGCAGGCCTAGGAAGCTTCTAACGTACGTCACTAGACCTTGTACCTGCACCAGCCGCCCAGGCGTGGCGCAACTGTGATGGGCAGTCAGTACACCTAGAAACCTGCGCCAGCCTGGCAGGCCTGCGTGGCGCAATGTGAATGATACTTCAGTACTTAGAGTGGTGTAGGGGACGTAGTAGGGAGGCCTCTTTTCAGCTTTCACCCACCCACCCACACTGCTATTAAGAGGGGCCGACACCTTGTGTTCGAGTATGCTGGGCCCCCAGCATATGGTGCTACAATAACCAAGTTGATAATGATGTGCACTGACTTTGAAGGTGTGGTATAGGCCTGTCCATATAAAGCCTAGCACACAAAAATGTAAAATAAATGTTCTCTCTTGGTGGGAAGGAACTCCAATGGACCAAAAACAAGAAATGTTAACGTAAATTCCGTGATTTCAGTCATGCACATCTTTCATCTGAGTCGATAAGGCAACTCGATCCTCTATCTAATAGTCCTCACACGACGTTCACCGGACCGCCAATGACGTGCGTCCAGCCTAAGCCAGGATCATAGATAGTTGTCTCCCTTAAAATATTTACTAGCATGCATGCATCATGCATGGCAGCCATGCAAGGAGCTAGTCAGTATATATTAAGCGACGTGTGTCAACTAACTTGCCGGTTAAGACCTGGCAGTGGCAGAGCACATAATTTCACATGCCACCCTTATGCTTGCGAAGATTTCTCTGTTTGTGTAAACTTTAGAGTGTACTTTTTTCTGTAGTGAGATTAGCATTATAGTACATGCAGTACTCCGTGGCATGCCTTCGCGCATGATCGACACGCAGGTACAGCCATTCCCGCGTACGTTCAGTTACTATTCAGGTTACGTTCCCGCGAGGGTTAAGTTACGACGCCGAAGTGTGGGCGGCGACCGTTAAGCCTGGGTGCCATCGTAACTCATAACGCAGCACTGAGCCAAACCGTAGGCTTCAGGCTACTTTTGGCTGCCGAGGCGGCGGTTTTGGGCCAAGTCCGGACGTCCGGACTCCGGGATAGCCGAATAGGGGACCCGCTACATGCTAATAACTAAGTAAGACGACTCTATCTAACTATGACAAGTTTGTGACGTTAAAGTTTGTTTAGGTAGCAGTGAAGAGGCCATGCTAAATGCTCCTTAGTGGTAATTAAGCGGCCCGTTGGCAGGGGAGCTCGGCAGGGAACAGGGGACCTGGATTCCCAGAACACAGTCACAGAACATAGCTGGAGCCAGGCTATGGCAGGATGAACTGCTCAGCCGGATCTGAACTGAGGTGAACTAGCAAAGTCGCAGGTGCGCATCCTTGCTATCAGCAATTCAGCGTATCTGACACCTAAGCAACCCGCAGAGCCCAGCCTCGCCGCATCAAGAAATGGTACGAAATCCCTTACTTTGAGCGCCCTTGATGCTGCAGCTGAATCGATCGGGCTTGACGAGAGCTGTCGAATGCCGTATAGAAGTCTGTCAGAGTAGGAGGGGGTGGGCTGCTAGCCTAACTCTACCGTTAAGTTACGTTCCCGCGTTAAGTCATGCAGTTACGACGCCCAGAATTCGGCGGCGATCGTAACTCAGTTAACGCGGGAATGTCAGACTGTACTCACTTAAATTACTTGCGAAGATGCGCAAATTGTTTGGATGGATCGATGGATGGATGGATGGGTTACATGCAGTCTAGCTGTGCTCATGTTTTAGTGGCACCGGCCCCGCCGAGGATCCCCGGCGGCGGGGTGCCGGCCCCGGCAGCCTGCCTGAGGCCGGGAAAATTGTCGGGGCGGGGCCGGCGCGTCGGCACTGCCCTATAAGTGCCGGGGCGGGGAAACTGTGCTTATTCATTGGTCGCCAGTCCTTAGACGTGATAAGCCATTACTTCGGCGCTCAACAGAAGTCCTGTTCAGTGAGTTCACTGCACCTTCCTGTAAGACTGATGAACTAGCGTCGGTAACCTCTGAAGGCTGACCTATATGTTACACAATTGAGTTGAGGACGCAGGGCTTTGGGGATTTTCTGTATCCTCCGCGCCCGCATGATAGACAAGGAGAAATGGGCTGCCGTCTGCGATCATATAACTGATAAGCACCTTCCTATAAGGGGCATGCTCCTGTTTCAGTCTCCGGCCCCATGGACCCCGCGGCCCATTGCTAGAATGCAGGGTACAAGTCCGCAGGTGGAGGTTATTGCCCCTGAAGATAGCCGAGTACACTGACCACCTCGGCTGCCATTACAGTACGGAGGAGAGCTCAGATGAGGATTATACCGGGCCCCTCTAGTAGTCGGACTGATATCGTGCGTCCAGGAATAGTTGTCTCACTTAAGTTTAATTAATATCAGGTTGGGGCGTTTGAGAGAGAACTCCTTGGCCGCATGGGCCTCATTGGTGAGATGAAGCTGGAGGCCCTCCGCCTTCCCCGCGGGGTAAGGTGGGGGCGCCTCCGCTGCTGCTCATCTTTGAGAACCCGGCGGACAAGATTTCGTTCCTCAGACGCCGCAAGCGGCTCGAGAGGACTCGCTACACCTTGGACGACGACTTATAGTGACCCAGTGGCGTAGCAGCCCAACGGCGACGGAAGCTATCGGGCCGACCTACCTCCAGCTCCGGCAGACCGCGGCGGGGAACGGAAGCCAGTGTACTGGAAAGGGGCGGCCATCTACGTCAGCCACGAGCCCTGGCAAGCGAGTCACCCCCGCGCTGCCCCAGCACCCTCATGCAGCCACCCCACAGCATAGGGGACTTAGGCACTGAGTATTGTAGAATAGTGAGGCCTAGCCAACGTGGCCTTGTACATGTACACCTATTGTGGGCCCCATACCAGCTGATGAATTAGCATTATTTAGCCATGTACATGTGTGCCTATGAAGTGAGACAACTATGCCTGGACGCATGGCGATATATCCAACGCCGTGGAAGGACTAGGGTAGTTGTTTGAGAGGAAAGACGCGAAGGCCGCGGGAGCCGCGTGGCTATCCCTAGGAAGACCTGCATGGAGGGAGACAGAGGGTAACAAGAATTAAGGTTGATATTGTTATAACACACACACATACACACGCCATCCTCAACTCCCTTCTCCAGCGCTCTGACGGCGAGATCTGGGCTCCATCCATCTCCGCCTCCACCCTCCGTTCCATCCTCACGGAAGCCTTTCAGCAGCACGTGACCCCCCTTGCTGCTGACGTCGCAGCAATGGGTGGCACGCTGCCGGGCTGCTGAACTTCCTCACATTTCCACCGCCGCCGCCTCCACCTCCACTGCCATTTCCGCCTCCACTGCCGACATCAAAGCCCAGCTCCTCGACCTCGACCAACGCCTTCAAGCCACCGCCAACGCCCTTGAGAGCTTGCATGACACCGCCGGCCTCACCGCCCAGGCGGTGAAGGACATCGCCGCCTAGCCGGCGCCTGCTGGCCCGGCCGGCGATGCTCCCTCCACCTGGGCGGACTTGCTTAAGCAACACACCACCTCCACCACCTCCACCATCTCGGCACAACTCAAGCAACAAGCCCTCGACCTTCGCGAGGAAGCCGACATCGCCCGGCGCAGCCACAATGTCATCGTCAAGCACTTCGACCAGCAGGCAGGTGAGACCTCCACGAGCCTTCTTGAGGCATTTAAGCGCGCCATTCTTGCCCCCATGTTACTCACTGGTGAGCTGGACATGTCGGCTGTCCGCCTCCCCCGCGCGCGGGGGAAGGCTGGCCCGGCACCCGTGCTCCTCACCTTTAAGTACATGGCGCGGACAAGCTGGCGTTCCTTAAATGCCGCAAGAAGCTCTCGGAGACTCGCTTCACGCTGGACGACGACTTGACCCTGGCCCAGCAACAGCGGCGACGCGAGCTATAGCCGACCTACCTTCAGCTCCGGCAGAGCGCAAGGGGGAAGCCGGTATACTGGAGGGGGGCGGTCATCCACGTTGACCACAAGCCCTGGCAGCCCCCTCCTGCCACCTCAGACTAGGAATACATATACCAGTAGTGCAGATTAGTAAGGCTTAGCCTAGCATGTGGCCCACGCGCATGTGCGCCCACAATGGCCCCCATGGATGATGCCTTCAACATTTAGCCATGCTTTGTCTATAATGGGACCCCCATGGATGTTGCATTAAGAATTTAGCCATGCTATGCCATGCAGAGAGATGCTCTCTGTCGAGAAGCCATGCCCTAGCTCCTGTATCGCCATGATGATCTTCCCCCACATGACATACTCCCCCTTAGCTGGGCATAGTGTGAAGATCATGAGGGTGCCGGTGCCCTTGAGGCACCTAGAGCAAGTGCTGCTTACATTCCACTCTTGCAGGAAGTAGCCTAGAATGTATTAAAAGCCATATGCCCCTTCTCAGGGATATGTGCTACATTGACTCCCAACGGAGTGATGTTGACAATTAATTAATTAATTAATTAATTAATTAATTAATTAATTAATACACATGCACAAACTGACCCATTTGCTGAGCTTCGCTCATTTTATATATGACGCGTGGACGGGCTCAAAGGGGACCGACCTGCCGTAGGTAGCGTAAGACTAGCGCTTGTCACGAGGGTACTGCACCGGCCGGCCCTTTTTGTGCCTAGGCTGAGTGTGGTTCCGGAGTGCAGGCCTAGGTAGCTTCTAACGTACGTCACTAGACCTTGTTACCTGCGCCAGCCGCCAGGCGTGGCGCAACTGTGATTGGCAGTCAGTACACCTTGTACCTGCGCCAGCCGGCAGGCCTGCGTGGCGCAATGTGAATGATAGTCAGTACTTAGAGTGGTGTAGGGGACGTAGGGAGGCCTCTTTTCAGCTTTCTGACAGAAAAGTCCGATCTTCCAGGGGCCCTTGGGTCCCCTCAGCTGTATGGTGCGAGGCATCCGGGGAACTGACGTCCCCGGCCCCCGCTTCTGCATGCGATTTGTTGCCGGGCGGCGGGGAGGGCAGCCCGGCTGTGCAAAATGTCTACTGAAGTTAAGCACTGGTTACATGTTGGCGTGCGTTTTCCCCAAAATCCTTCAACCCTGTTTTCATTTGTCATAACATAATGAGTCAGGAGTTTTGCGCCAAGATCCACCGTCCAAATAGTAGATGCCGATGGAATCTCTCGAATCGTGTCCCCTCTTCACGCCTCTCCAAATAAACTGGCTTCGCGAATTCTTCGAAATGTGCTCCAGATTATGCATGCAGCCAGCTTGAGCTCGATAGCATGTGGCAGCTTCAGCGCCCTTACTCAAGTTCGCCGTTCTCCCTCCAGTATGCAGATCTTCCTACAAAACAGCCACGCGGCTTCCGCAATGGTCGTGCCTTTCTTCTTAGATAGCTGCTACAAAAACCCAAGGTGACCCGGCCAGGGAACCTGGTGTCACCCTCGCGGAGCGTAGTGCTCTAATCGATATCCTCATGATCACACGATATTGGATCAACCACCATGCCTCGAGGAATAATTGTCTCAATACAGTTGAGCTCGCTAGCACGGCTGAACCATGTCGGAACGTCGTACGTGCAACCAGCGTTTGCGAAATGTACGTGCGCATGGCGACAACATGTACTACAAAATTGGGCCAGGATCAAGCGGCGGGCCAGGGAGCCCGATCTATGATCTGTACTGTCATGCAACAAACTCTGGAACTAAGCCCCTAGCTCCAGGCTACCCCAGGCCAGATATACACATTCAGTCCTTCCTTCATCAATCCAAAATTTTGTGATATGATGTGAACTTGCGACATCAACTCAACGCGAGTGTGGTAATTAATCAACAAGGTGGCGTTGACGCAAAGTCCATTTCCCGACCCAGCCCCCCCAACTAGTAAAAACCAATGAAATTAAAATATTAAGTACAACCTGCAGCACCTGAATGCGCATATCTGATGGTTGTCTCATTGATATCATCCATGGCGTAGGCAATATCAAGGAGACAATATGCTTCAGCTTGCATACATGAACTGCATGACAAGGCTATAATGGGGTTATTGAGCACCTGGGCATACATACAGTTACTGCTCTAGGTACCCGCACCTGCCCATCCGCATTCTAGAAAGAGCTAGCCATGGAAGTTATTTGTTGATGCAAGGTATGACCAAACACGCAGATTAGCAACCGCACCGCAAATGCCATCACTTGGCGTGCCATGCGTTTGTCATCAAGCACTTGGCTGAAACCATGAGGTTCTCCTGGCACATGTGCACAGGCAGGCACCAGATGGGTGCGCAGACTGTATTTCCTCCCCAGTGCCAAGGTTATCACCCACTGCACTAAAGAAGAGCCACTTTCATAGTAACAGTTCCAGCTGTAATAATTGAAGCAGCTTGTCTTGGACTACATCTAGGTGGGGGACAGCAGGACAACGACACACCAGGAGACAGCAGGACATGCTAGAACGTCGTATACAAGAATGGGGTAAAATCCCCACCTTTCCCCCACGGCGGCAAGGGGAATGAAATGCAAGAGAAACCAAGATGAAAACCAACGGCAAGGCCAAGGGCCATGGGGTGCAGCCAACGGGTGCTCATGGCCACGTACTTTACAACCAGAAACGGCATCCACGGCGCGGCGCTCAGCCCTTGGGGTAGTGGGGGAGCGGGGGCTTGCTCAAGAGACCCGCGACGGACTGCAGGGGGCCAGGGGGTGTCTCCTCAACCGGCACCAACTTGCTGGGTCTTGAGCCACCCAGCCCCCCCCCCAAGGTGTATCATCAAACCCGGCCATATCCTCGTCGAGGTCGGCGTCGCGCGCTTCTTTGGCCTCCTTGGGCGGCGCCGCGGCCATGCGCACCTGGCGCACCTCCTTGGTGATGAGGCGCGGCGTGTTGACCGCGCGGTTGAGGTCGGCAAACGTGTCAGCCAGGCTCTTCTTCATGATTCCCAGTGCGTACGTGGCTGGCCACGGAGAGAGTGAAGGTTGTGCGTGGGTGGATGAATGTCAGTATGTGGGGGCGCGGGGGGGCACAAGGGGAGCAAAGGCGGTAGGGGGAGAGCGGGGAGAGGGGGGGGGGGGGGCA
>RPFO01000104.1:7808954-7877820 GCA_009746045.1 Mesostigma viride
GTCCAAAATGAGGAATTTTCAATTTCTCGGACCATCATGTCCGTAGATGGACATGCCATAAAGACGTTACGGAATCTACACCCTACACCTGCCCCGGCTGCGTCGGGAAGGGTTCAGCTTCCAGGGAGGCGGGGAAGTTGTTTTGACTGCAGGCCTACTAGTATAAAAAGTGTGACAAGTCGTCAAGAGTGTCGGGTGATGGCCAGGTGGAAAAGTCAAGCCAGGACTGGATAAATCCGCCTCGCGGTCATAAAAAAGGAAGAATCCACGATGTAACTTCTGGAGCCGTGATAGAATCTTCAGGCTGACATTTTAGTAGAGGTTGTCTCACGGAACCAGAGTGGGCCAGTCACTGCAGATTCCGACCCCAAAACTAGGACTAGAATACTAGTGTCCAGGCCCGGACAAAGTCTGATGAGAACATTCAGGCTCCCGGCAGAATATTCTCGCTGGATGGCAACTGGTCCAGGCTGACAAGTCCAGACCGCGCAGTAGAAAAAGAGGGCGCACCGGTGTTCAGCGCCATCTTCGTCATGGCGCCCTTCGTAACCACCGCGGATCCCAGACCCGCCCCTCCACCCCCGCCCTTCCCCCCATGATTTTCGGCACTGTTTACATTGCTACCCACGATAGACCTCTCGTTCTGGGTTTCTGCTCATCCGGCTGAACCGTCCGATCATTGATCTACGGCCACATATACGACCGCGCCAGGGCGCCACATTTTCAATAGTTTCCCAAAATGGCATCAATATTTCAAAAGTGTCAGACTTTGTTTCGAAACTAAGATCCCGGTTCAGACTGGCGGGCTGAATAGCTGGCGTTCAAATCTGCGAGTGGTACCAGCCAAAAAGGAATCACTGTGATCGCAGGGGATTCGGCTGTGCACTTGTCCCACGCTGGGGGCAAGTGCATATGCACAACTACCACAAACGCACTGGAAATAAACTTGATGGAGTGCTACTGGTACAGGCCAAGGTACCGCTGGAATGCGAGACAGTGCGCTAGCTGTAACGGCAAACGGCATGCAGGCATAGTGTGCAAGTGCCCCGTGTCCCCCCCCCCCCCCCCTCCCCCCTCCCTTACTGCCAGAAGACGAGTGTGCGCATTAGTGATGCGGGTAAACTTACGGCACGAGGACGAGCGTGCGCGCGCCCCTACTACCCCCACCCCCACGTACTGCCGGAAGACGAGCGTGCGCGTGGAGGGCAGCTCGTGCACCTCCAGCTTGACATCGAACGTGCCCGTGAGGAACATGAAGTTCCACCGCACCGTCTGCGTGAGCTCCACCTTCCCGCGGCCCAGCTGCTTGGCCTCCACCGCCTCCACCACGCTGGCGGACGCGAGGGTGACCAAGCACATGCACACACGGTGATGGGCATGCATGTGCAAGGATGAGAAACAAACAAGACAGGGATGAGCACGCACTCACGCACACGCAGTGACGAGTGTGCCCAATGCAGGAGCAAGCACACTCGCAGACACGCACATGCACATGCATAACCATGCATGTCCAACGCACGCACGCACGCACGCACGCACGCACGCACGCACGCACGCACGCACGCACGCACGCACGCACGCACGCACGCACGCACGCACGCACGCACGCACGCACGCACGCACGCACGCACGCACGCACGCACGCACACACGCACGCACGCACGCACGCACGCACGCACGCACGCACGCACGCACGCACACACGCACACACGCACACTCGCACATAAGCATACACCACGCACACATCATAGTGCCGACCATCCCGTGTCATGGCATGGCATGAGGATGGCCACGTCCCATCGCGATCAGTCCACAGGCCCTGTTGCTTTGCAAACACCGCATGCACCATGCAGGCCATGGACGGTGACATATGTGTACATGCTGTGCCGAGACCAAGGGGCGATGGCAAGCACCCACCCGCTCTGCACAGGATGGTGTCGGGCCGCAGCACTTGCCAAAAGAGCCTCTCATCATGTGCCACTTATCCGATGAGCCGGCTGGTGACTGCTACGCCGCGCACGTGCTGCGGGCGGCAGCACTCACCGGAAGAGCCGGCTGTTGTTCTCGTAATCGGTGAGCACGTTGTACATCTGGTCCGGCGTGCTGTCGTAGTCGCAGCGCCCGCGGATGTCGAATATGCCGCCCGGCTGCGAGCCACCAGGTCATGGGATGGGTGGGGTTGGGGATGGGGGGGGGAGAGAGCGTGCATGTGGGGCAGGAAATGTGGGAGCAACGAATGCGGGTGAGCCATGGAACGGGTGAGCCATGGAGACTCCAGTCACGTCGGAGGAGAGAGAACCCCACCCCAGCCACCAGCACGAAGGAGGGGAGGAAAAGCGTGCAGCAGAGAGCGGTGATGGCGGTGGCGACAGAGGCATGGATGCGGACGCAAGGGAACACCGCGCGGGTGGGCGCGTGGGTGGGTGGGTGGGCGGGCGGGTGGGCGGGCGGGCGGCGGGCGGGCGGGTGGGTAGGTGGGTGGGTGGGTGGGTGGGTGGGTGGGTGGGTGTGGTGGGTGGTGGGTGGGTGGGTGGGTGGGTGGGTGGGTGGGTGGGTGGGTGGGTGGGTTTGTGGGTGGGTGGGTTTGTGGGTGGGTGGGTGGGTTTGTGGGTGGGTGGGTGGGTGTGGTGGGTGGGTGAGGGGGGGGGGGAGGGGAAGGGGGAGGGGGGGGGGGAGGGGGGGGGGGGGGGGAGGGGGGGAGGGGGAGGGGGGCGGCATGCATGCACGCATGGGTGAGTGGGCCGAAAGGTGAGCATGCAGGTGGGAGGGCAAGTGGGCGGGCGGGCGGGGACATGCAGCAGCAAACATACCTCTTTCCTGCCACTGACAATGGCGCGCACAGGGTAAAGCTTGGCGGCGGAGGTGGTGGCAGATGTTGGCGGTGGCTTCCTCCAGCTGGCCCTGCGCAGGTAGCCATGCCACCCGCATGACCACCCACACCAGAATGGTAAGGTTCACAAACAAACACCACCAGCGGTGCGAGCACAGCCGCAAGTAGCAGCGGGGCGAGCACCGACGGAACGCATGGGGGGACCCCTTGTGGTGTACACGTTGGGGGACCCTTTTGCTGGCATGCTGTCGGGTGACGGACGCGAGCGCGCAAGTGACGGCTGTTATGCTTATGTTCTTATTAACATCGCTATTCATTATTATACTACTACTATCATTATCAACAGTGGCGTGCACAGCTGTCCATCCAAGCAACCTACCTCTGATTACCCAAATGCGTGAAGTCAGGTTGCCAAAACAACACACAAGTAATTCCAAGGGCATCCAGTCTGCCTTCCGATGACCCACGCAATGCTCCATAGACAAGGGACACCTTCCATGGATCAGGAATCCGCGCATACCGTGCGTACATGGCGGTACTCAGCCATGCAGGGGGGGGCGCTGGCTACCTGTGCAGGTGGTCGGTATCTGCCTTGTAGCACCATGTATCGGAGCACACGGAACACTTACAAGTGCCTGACGACGCTTAGACGCCTTGTAAGGCATGCGCCCTAACATGCATCGCTGTGTGCATGCTGTGCGCTGCATCGCATAGAGCCAACAGTCTCGCCCTAGTACCTGTTTGCAGGCTCGGATACAGCAGCAGCGCTTGGGGAGGGGCAAGTTGGCTCATCTCCTCCCTGTCGGACAGGCCCCTCAGCGCTGCTGGCGGCGGCGCCCTCCCCATGTTCAGGCTTGGTACGCCATTTGCTACGCACGACAGAGTTTTTCCTTCTGCTTTTAAATCGGTTCTCTTGCGATGGCTTAAAAAACCCTCTCTTTTTCAGTTCCCTCTCACACGCGCTGGCAGCAGCCAATATGCTATTCCTGACAACGTCGCTGCCCGGAAACCTAGCAGCGGCGGCAGCTACAGCCGGTGTGGGCGGCGATGTAGGTATAAGTTCAGGAGGCACGACGGGTGGCGACTTCCCAGCCACTTGGGCAGTGCATTTTGCAATAGCAGCTGCGTGCTCTGCATCTTTCTTCTCGGCTTCAATCTTCCGCTGCCGCGCACTCTTGTAAATCTCAAGTCGGAAAGGCATTTGGTCGTCGTTCCTTCAATCCGCTGCGCTGTATATTTGTTTTGTGTAAAGTACTACGTAGCAGATGTTTAGCACGGCATGCGGCAAACACGGACTCAGCCCACCACGAGCGTTCACCGCCGGGTGCGTCACCAGGCTGCCCATATCACAGAAGAAATACGTTAAATGCCGGTGCAGGAGACATGGTTCAATACCCGCAATCGTCCATCCAAAGCTCGTGCGGTATGCTACGTTCGCGCGAGCACCGAGTGCTCGACAGAAAAAATATAAACGCACAAACGGCCATATTTTTCCCTTTGCTGTGCGGAGGACAGCACAAAACCCTGGCTGGATTTGGGGCGTGAACTACGGAATCTTGTCATAATTCGCGTACGGCTATGCGGAGTTGTCCGTTGCAGGTGGATTTCCGTCTGCTACGCAGAAGCCTACGTGGTCCAGGTCTGGGATTCTGGGAATATCTACCCTTTTCGCCATATGGCACTCGCGATCGGCCTCCAGCTCTGATGCACCCTGTCGGACAACTCGACTCAACTCAGGAGACGGTGGTGCAGAGGCCAGTTGTGTGGCACGCAACCTTTCTAGACTTCTGTACAGTACGGTCTCTGATCAGTCAGGCTACAATATTCCCGCCGCAAATACAGTACTGAACCGCGAGTCCTCGACCAGCTGCGACAACGGGGGCTCGGCCGTACATGCATGCCGCCCCGCCCCTGCAGGCTGCCACATGCCACCGCACGAGCCAGATGATCCCCGTGCATGCGAATTCCGACATGCAAGCCTCGAACGGGTATGGCAGGTTTGTCGCGATACTCGGTACTGTATGGTTGTTTTCAGCCGGGAAATCCACCTTCTGGTAATCCGTGGCTCTTGGCGATTTTTTTGTCGGCCTGATTTCTGTTTAAGAATTTGGCCATTCGGCGCTGTTGTTGGAGGTTATTGGCATGGCCAGGTGCTGTACTCGCGTGCATAAACGCCAGGCTGTGATGGATTCCATGCAGACCCTACCGTGCGAATAATCGCGATGCGGACTTACTAAGCTCTGAAAAGGTAGTTATAAGTGTTAGAGGGGGGAACAAATGTCGTGGCGTGCTAAGCTTAAAGCGCAACAAAGATTATGGAGTAACTTTCAGGCGTGCGCGGGGCACTTCTTCCCAATGGCCCCGTTGTGATCTGGGCGCCCCCTACCGACAATTCGCACATAGAACGCACGGGGAATGGAGGAATCCGAAACGCCTGTCTACAGCGATGATATTATTTTTGTTGAGGAGGGTGCCTTACACTACGTTCCAAACGTCCTTGCCGCGCTAGGAGTACCCGACGACGCGTCTCTGGAGGATGTTGTGAAAGCCTACCGGCGCGCCTGCCTTCTTGTCCATCCGGACAAGGGCGGGAGCGTTGCCGAGTTTCAACATTTGACTTTATTATTCAATCGCGTAAATACCGAAGAGAAGCTGATCGCGTACAAGGCTTACCTTCAAGAAAAGAAGAATGACCTGATCGACGAGAATTTTGTCAGCACAGTGCACACCTGGTACGATGCTCATAAGCAATCTTACGTCGAGCTAGTCAGGTCGCGCCTGCAGACGATCACGACCGAGGAAGACTTCATGCGCCTGCGATTAAGCCTGCGTGCAAAACTGGAAGAAGAAATGCCCCACTGCTCAGGTGAGAAGGGGATTTGCAAGGACTATGCGCGCAAGTTTGAGAAGGAGATCTACCACGCGACCTTACTGGAGGAGATGCAGCCAACCACGGGTGGCTATGAGATCGAACTGCTGCGCAAGGGCACGCTGGTGGATGCAGAGCGGGCATACTTGAGGAAGCACCGGGCAGAGGTCAGCGCTGCCAACTGGGGCACGTGCCTGGGTTGCTACTGGCCCGGCATGCGCATATTCACCTTCTGGTCGCTGTGCCAAGGGGATCGGAAGCGGGAATGACAACGGAGGCGCCCCATCCAGAAACGTTGGATGATACGACGGCTTGCTTGGGTCGCCGCCGCCCCATCCCGCCCTTACCTACGGATGGTTTCCATCCCTTACGTGTTCTGATTCTTGAGCGTGGCGATGGTTTGTGGGGGACGGAGGCATGCCCTGTGCTGTCCGCCGCGTGACTGGAGCTGGCTGGCACTGTGTGCAGCGCACGTATGACGGCCCCCCTGCCCCTGTACCGGACCCCTTCCCCTTCCCTGCCCCCTTTCCCCCCTGCCCACCGGCCCCTCTACCGGCCACATGCAAGAGCAACCATGCATAGCCTGCGTGCGTGCACGAGCGCGTGTATGTGCACACACGCCTCATGGGGACGGCGCCGCACCGTGCACGCCGCGCGGCGGCGGGGGGAGCATGGGTCGGGTTGTTGTGGGAGGGTGCGGAGCATGGCTCATGGATGGCGGGGGGAACCGAGCGACCCGGATGGGCCCACTACCCCGCATGCCCCCATGCGCCCCGATGCGCCCCAACGCACCTATTTTCCCCTGCCGGCCCGGCTGGTCCCCGCCCTGGTGCAAGCGCGTATTGTGCCGTGCAGACGTGGCTTGTTGTCATACTTGGCCGGGGCTCCAACAAAGCGCGGCCGGTGCTCCAGCAAGCGTGGCTGGTGCTCCAGCAAACGCGGCCGGTGCTCCAACAAAGCGCGGCCGTGCTCCAGCAAGGGTGGCCGGTGCTCCAACAAGCGCGGCTGGTGCTCCAACAAAGCGCGGCCGGTGCTCCAGCAAGCGTGGCCGGTGCTCCAGCAAGCGCGGCCGGTGCTCCAACAAAGCACGGCCGTGCTCCAGCAAGGGTGGCCGGTGCTCCAACAAGCACGGCTGGTGCTCCAACAAAGTGCAGCCGGTGCTCCAGCAAGCGCGGCCGGTGCTCCAGCAACCGCGGCCGGTGCTCCAACAAAGCGCGGCCGGTGCTCCAACAAGCGCGGCCGGTGCTCCAACAAGCGCGGCGGGTGCTCCAGCAAGCGCGGCCGGTGCTCCAACAAAGTGCGGCCGGTGCTCCAGCAAGCGCGGCCGGTGGCCAGCAAGCGCGGCCAGTGCTCCAGCAATCGCGGCCGGTGGCCAGCAAGCGCGGCCGGTGCTCATGGACGCATGGGGTGTGCATCGGCAGCATGGCATCGCGGGTGTTGCGTGCTTCCCACCTCCTGGTGGTGGCATGCACGGCGGCTTGCCCACCTCTCTACATTTGTGGGTCACACGCCCCTCAACCAGGCAAGGCGCGGCTGCAGGCAAGCGTGCCACCGCATGCTTGCTGCTGCACGCTTGCTGCCGCACACCACCCGCTTCTTGTGCGCGTGGACCTGCCGTGCCACGAGTGTCTCCTTATAGGAGCCCGCGCCTGCTTCCACGCACAACACGCGCGAGAGTACGGGGGTGATGGGGGCATGCCCCCCTTGCTTGCACCCAGAGGATAGCCGAGCAGCGGCGCGCCCATGCATGGCCATCTTACCTTGGTGAACCGCTCGCATGCGCGCACCCCTCCTCTCGGTGCCCACGCGGACCATGGTCAGGGGGGGCCACCACCTGTCGTCGGTTGCGCCCACCCAACCAGTTGAGATCATGTCTTCAGGGTGGTGGGTTGACCATGCCGTACGGATAAACCCATGCCTAGGTGCAGTTGGACCCACGCAGGTGGCCGGCCAGCGTCGTGGGTTGGATCGGGGGATCCTTTTTGAGGGAACTGGTGGTGGGGCGTTTCGAAGCAAGGGGTGGGGGGGTGGGCAGACCGCGGTCCCGATTCAACATGGAGGTGGCTCTGCGCTGGGCTGTCGTGGTTGTGGGTGGCTGCAGAATCCAGAGCGCACCTCCAGCGAACCATCCAGGGACGTGTTGTGGGTGGCACGGCCAGCCGTGTGGATGGGAAAAAGTGGTTTTGTCTATGGTGGTGATTGTGGAGACTGTGGACACATGCAGCTGTGTTGTGCTTATCGGTGGCATTCTATATGCCATGATGTAGTGTTGATTACTGATTCAGATGAGGCAAGGTGGGATTTGGATTTCTGCAGGTGAGCAATCTTGTACTTTTACATGGGATGCTCACACGCGATTTTGCTGTTACCGCTCTGTAGCTGTGAGCATTTCTGCATTTAGTAGTATGCTCGTTTATCACGTACAATTTCTGTTTCGCCGCAGGCTCGAGCTACCATGGTCGGGATTCTCCCGATTTCTGGCCTGCGCTGGTTGTCTCCTTGATGTATATGAAGTGGATGCTTTCAGCATTGATGTGTAAAGGCTACAGTGGCAGCCTTCAGGGATTGATACCTAGTATCGATGCTTTCACATGATTTCTCAACGATTTATCTACCACATTTTTGTTATTCGAGCGATCAATTACTTTGCCCTTGTTAATCTGGGCAAGCACTTTCCTATGGAATGCAACTATTGGTCATTTGACTTCACTGTACATAGCGATAGCATTTATATAGGATAGCATTTATATAGGAGAATATAGAGGCTTCTCCGGGAGTGCAGAGGGGTTTTAGGGGCATACCCAGGGTTCACCCCCAACCCCCAGCTAGGCCATGTACATGTGCACGTGGAATACTCTAGAGCTATGCTAGTCTCTGTTGAATGTTTGGCCATTGTCCTAGGCCACGAGCGGACATGGCTGACGGCGGAGCTCAGAACATTTTGCTTCTGAGCCCCAAATTCAGTCAGATCACTTGCAAACGATGCGTCTTTTCTAGGCGCATCTGCTACTACAATCGGTTACAGCTGTAACGCAGTATCAAGGAGACAACCAGCGCAGGCCAGAAATCGGGAGAATCCGGACCATGGTAGCTCGAGCCTGCAGTTATCTTGTCCGCGTTTTCGAGTCAGTATTGTGACAAGCCTGAAGCTATTACGCCAAGCACCACGTCTTTCGACGCACACGCTGATATATATTTCCCGAAGCTATTGCGCAATATTATGACGATCAAATGCTCCTCTACGCAGCGCAGCCTGGCGGCATATGCTGAGCCCTGAAAATACGTCTGCAGCTCCGGCTGCAGCTTTGCCCTCTGGCCCTGAAGGCAGCAGTGCCACTAGCCAAGCACTAGTGGTCGCCTCGCCCCCCGGGATCGCCTCGCCAGTCGCGTCGCCTGAGCCCCAGCGCAGTCGCCCTGCCGAGCCGAGCTGGGAAGCCGTCGACTTTGACGCCAGCCAACCCGGCTTTTTTGAAAAGCTCACCCACGACAGCATCCTGCGTTTCGTGTTTTGGGGATCGCACGCCTCGCTTATTGTTAAATGTGCAAGCAGCTCTACAACCAGGGCCACCTCTATAATGCCTGACTTATGAGCCGCCCATACGAATACATCACCACCGTCGCCCGCCCCCAACTTCAGTCCTCTTCTCCCTCCTTGGGCGCTCCATCCAGGAGCTCTGGCCCCCCGCCCCCCTCACCACAACCTTGACCGAGGCCGCCATCGGCCATCCGCTCCCTCCTTAAGGAGGCCCTCGAACAGCACGTGACCCCCCTCGCGCTGCAGATGTGGCAGCCCTGGGCGGCACAATGGCTGCCGAGCTCCCCCTTCTCTCCACCACCGCCACCGCCACCTCCGCCCTCCTTGCCTCCACCTCCAAAGCCACCACCGCCACCACCGACGCCATCACCGCCCATGCAGCTCCGCGACATCGACCAGCGCCTCTTGAAAGGACAGCGCCATCGCCATCGAGTGCCTGCAAAACACCGCGGGCCTCGCCGCCCAGGCAGTGAAGGACATTGCCGCCAAGCCAGCCCCCGGCCGCTGCATGGCCCGACTGGCAATGCCCCTCCCAGTGACCCTCACCTGGACGGACATGCAACACTTCCACCACCTCCACCACCTCCACCACCTCCACCACCTCGATCCACCACCTCCACCACCTCCGCCACCTCCGCCGTCGCAGCACAGCTCCAGCAGCAGACGCTCGACCTCCGCGAGGAGGCCGAGCTCAGTCGCCAAGCACAGCCTTAACGTCACCGTCAAGAACTTCGACCTGGTGGAAGGTGAGAATTCCGAGAAGCTTGCGGCATGCGTTTCAGAGAGAAATCCTTGGTCGCATGGGCATCCTTGGTGAGATCAAGAAGCTGGACGCCCACCGCCTTCCGGCCCCGCTCGCGGGGTAAGGCAGGGGCGCCTCCGCGTCTGCTGCTCATCTTTGAGAACCCGGCGGACAATCTTGATTTCTTTTCTCAGACGCGCCGCAAGCGGCTCGAGAAGACTCACTTCACCCTGGATGACAACTTGACCGGCCTGGCGCAGCAACAACGGCGACGGGAGCTATGGCCGACCTACCTCAAGCTCCGGCAGAGGTACCGCGGCGGGGAAGCCGGTGTACTGGAAGGGGGCGGCCATCTACGTCGGCCACAAGCCCTGGCAAGCGACCCCCGCGGCCCCAGCACTGCCTCCAGACGCCCCAGCTTAGGGGAATACAGCAGTAGTAGTGTAGAATAGCTGTAAGGCCTAGCCGGCACCGTGGCCTCGTACATGTACGCCTATATTACGGGCCCCATACCAGCTGTATGAGAGTCTTTGTATCATGGCATGCCTCGTGTTTCGGACGAGATTAGGCAGCGTAGGATAGCATTTGTAGGACACCTTGCCCGCACCAGCCAGGTCGACACCACCCTTGGTCTGGCCGGCCCCCAGCGGCTTGGACAGCCAGGGCGGCACATTCTGACCTGGCCTGGCCCCAAGGACATTCCCAAAAGGCCGGGTAGGGAAACCTGTCACCAACTACGTTCAGATGTTGCTGGACGACCTAGTGGTCCCAGCCCAGTTTGAGCACCGCATCCACTCTCTCTCCCGTCTTTGGACTGCCATGCAGGACAAGACGCGGTGGAAGAAGATTGTCAAGGCGCACACGCCCGACCCTGTGGGCAAGCCACCTCCCCCCAAGCGGAGGAGGCGTTTTGATGAGTAGTGTAGTTAGGATTTTCTAGATAGAGTTAGGATAGTTCGATCACGCGGCTTCCTCCACCCCATCCATCATGAAATATGTGCTACATGACCTCCCCACGGAGGCATGTTATAATTTAATTTAATTTTAATACCAGCTGTTGCCTTATACTAGCATTATTTAGCCATGTACATGTCGGTGTGCCTATGACGTGCACCCCACACCAGATGATTAAAATTAAATTAAATTATAACATGCCTCCGTGGGGAGATCATGTAGCACATATTCCATGATGGATGGGGTGGGGGAAGCCGCGTAATCGAACTATCCTAACTCTAAGCTATCTAGTCTAGAAATCCTCACTACACTACTCATCAAAACGCCTCCTCCGCTTGGGGGGAGGGGGCTTGCCCACAGGGTCGGGCGTGTGCGCCTTGACAATCTTCTTCCATCGTCTTGTCCTGCATGGCAGTCCAAAGACGGGAGAGAGAGTGGATGCGGTACTCAAACTGGGCTGGGACCACTAGGTCGTCCAGCAACATCTGGGTGTAGTTCGTGACAGGTTTCCCTACCCTTTTGGGAATGCCCTCTGGGCCAGGCCAGGTCAGAATGTGTCGCCCTGGCTGGCCAAGCCGCTGGGGGCCGGCCAGACCAAGGGCGGTGTCGACCTGGCTGGTGCGAGCAAGGTGTCCTACAAATGCTATCCTACGCTGCCTAATCTCATCCGAAATACGTGGCATGCCATGATACAAAGACTCTGATGACGGACGCTCTGAAAAACCTACGTTAAACACCAGATGATGCCTAGCTTTATTTAGTTATGCTGTGCCCATGGCCCATGCAGAGAGCTACTCTCTGCTGAGAAGCCATGCCCTAGACATTGTTTAGCCATGCTGATCTTCCACCCCATTAAAAAACTAAATTAAATTAAATTAAATTAAATTAAATTAAATTTATTTTAATTTAATTAATTAAATTAAATTAAATTAAATTATAGCATGCCTCCGTTGGGAGATCATGTAGCACACCATGCCAGGCCTTAACTAATAATTAATTGAGCTCATTCTGATGAGTCATGGTGGTGCCGGTGCACTTTGTGTACCCAGCTAGAGCTTGTGTAGTTTACACCCTACCCTTGCAGGAATTAAGTAGCCCAGAATGGCCATATGCCCCTACTCAGGGATAGGTGCTACATATACTCCCAACCAATTCATGAGTTACATCCTAAGTACTTGGCGTACGAGCCAGGAGCCACGAGCCACGAGGTAGCCATGGCTGACGGCGGAGCTCATAACTTTCACGTTTGAGCACCGAATTTAGCCACGGTGAATATCACTGTCGCTTCGTCTTTCTAACTAAGACGCACATACATGCTGATATAATTTTCCGAATCTATTACGCAATATATGACGAGCAAACGCTCCTCGACGCAACGCAGTTTGGCGGATGCGCTCTGCCATGAAAATCCGTCTGCAGCTCCGTCTGCAGCTTCGCGGCTCAGGTCCGGCAGGCAGCGGTGACACTAGTCGTGCACTGGTGGTCGCCCAGCAACCTCCCGGGCTTACTGCCTCGCCATTGGCATCGCCTGACCCTAAACGCACCCGCTCAGCCGACAAAACAGGAGGGTCTTCACGCCCCTCAGAACCGCGCTTTCGGCCCCAACCTTTCCAGGTCGATGATTACGACTGGACCAACATGTCTCCGGACGATGCTATGCACTGCATCTTCTTCGGGGACTACGCCCCGCTTTACGACCTGTGCCTCCATCTCCACGACGTCAATCGCCTCATCTGCAGCAACGGCAGCCGCTGGCACAACATCAGCATGCTGTTCGGGTGCCCCCGCCCCCAACTCCAGCGTGCCGTCCTCAACTCCCCGTCTCCAGCTCTCTGATGGCGAGATCTGGGGCCATCCATCTCCGCCCCCCCACTCCGTTCCATCCTCGATCACGGAAGCCTTCCAGCAGCACGTGACCCCCCTTGCTGCCGACGTAGCAGCAATGGGTGGCACGCTGGCTACTGAACTTCCTCACCCCCTTTCCACCACCGCCGCCTCCACCTCCACTGCCATCTCCGCCTCCACTGCCGGCATCAAAGCCCAGCTCCTCGACCTCGACCGGCCAACGCCTTCCGTCAAGCCACCGCCACCGCCCTTGAGTGCTTGCATGACACCGCCGGCCTCACCGCCCAGGCGGTGAAGGACATCGCCGCCCAGCCAGCACCTGCTGGCCCGCGGCCGGTGATGCTCCCTCCACCTGGGTGGACACCACCTCCACCACCTCCACCATCGCGGCACAACTCAAGCAACAAGCCCTCGACCTTCGCGAGGAGGCCGACATAAACAAGCGCAGCCACAATGTCATCGTCAAGCACTTCGACCAGCCGGCAGGTGATACCTCCACGAGCCTTGTCGAGGCATTTAAGCGCGCCATTTTTGCCCCCATGCAACTCACTGGTGAGCTGCGGATGTCGGCTGTCCGCCTCCCCCGCGCGCGCGGGGGAAGGCTGGCCCGGCACCCGTGCTCCTCACCTTTGAGTACATGGCGCGGACAAGCTGGCGCGGCATGGCGTTAAATGCCGCAAGAAGCTCTCGGAGACTCGCTTCACGCTGGACGACGACTTGACCCTGGCCCAGCAACAGCGGCGACGCGAGCTATATGGCCGACCTACCTTTATGCAGTGTAACAACCAAATGTTACATCCAAAGTTTTCCTACTGGTGACCTTATCATGAGTTCTTGGGGACAATTATTTGGATAGTTAGGAGGCTTCGACGTATGAGTATAGGCCTGCTGAGATCTGTCGAATTATTGTTCTACCCTCATTGGTCGTGGCCTGATCCACGTGGGGTACTTTGTATGGTTTAGTTCAGCCAGTCATAGATTCTCTTTAAGACTGTCGTACCTGGTGGATCTGGTTCCAGGTCACGGAGATTCTGTAGTGCTGGCCTTGTGCTGTGTTGTGGATTCTGAGGACAGGATCTTACCTTGAGTGATCCTCACTTTTGATTGGTTCTTTCGGGTTAGGGTTGAGCCGACTCTGCGTGCACGATGACTTTTATACTGATTGTGGCGGCCGTGCATGTGTGCGTGTAAGAAAGCTAAAGCTATGGTGTAATTCAAGGGATTCCTTGTTTCATCAATCAAACAACCCTCGCTAAAAGTCAACTATAACTTCAACAGATAGTCGACTTGGATATAACATTGTCTGTTGTGTCTAACAAGGGTGGGGACTCATTCCCTTAACTGTTGAAGATCCATCTTCATTGCTTCTCTGGACGTGAAGTTATCTGTCGCGACTCCAACCCAGGTATAAAGATCTTTTCACATCAATGTTGAAACTGAGGCTGTTGCAAACACAACATTTTTAGTCGTTACATTGGTATCGGAGGTTTCTACCTAGGTGTTGGTGATCTTGATAGTATTAGTTCACGGTTAACAATGAAAGTCATGCCCGACCCAGAGAGGGTACGTTATGCTGTGTGTTCGGACAGTTTTTAGAGTGTGACTCATCCTTATGTGACAGTCTTGCTCTGAGAGCTGCTTTGAGCTCACAAGTCTCTAACGTCTTCCCAGTCCGGCATGCGCGACCCATGGAGTGATGAGTAACCCGGAGACACAACCACCGTTATGAAGTAAGAGAGTTGAAGATGCAACCACATCTTTAGCAGCTCAACGGACGACCGGTGATGAAAGGGTTTTTTCATCTACTCCCAGACGTCAACTATTTGGATTCGTGCAATATTTCATAGACAAGCGTACTTACTTACGGGCTGTCGGCTGGCTGGCCGCATCGTGCTGAAGTCCGACCACCGCCCTGTCTGTCGTGGCTGCTGACGCCGCAGTCTCCTCCTAGCTCCAAACATCTTTATATATTAGCATTACGCAAGTGTTGCTACGTTTCGAGCAGGGCAATGCGGAGTGTTGGTCCAGTAGCTCAGCAGGTCCGGCTCCAGAATCCTGCTAGGAGCTGTTTTTTTTTCCTGCCGGCTCTGTTTTCCGCCAGGCTGACATGGCGCTACGGGTTATGGCTGAGCCGACGCACTGTTGCTGCCGACGGCACCTATCACCCGGCTTCCGGGTTGCGGCTGCACGCACGACCACCACCGCGACCGCCTGACTACGTCGCTGTCTCAGGTTGTTTTTTTCCCGGTGCTGCTTTTCTTTGACGACATTGTTACGGTGTGGCTCAGGTTACACCTCGTGTCTTTTGAGGGTGGCTCCGGATGAGCGGACAGTAGGGATTCATGGCTGCCTTTCTTTTTGCATGGGCAGCCTACCCTAGCTGTTTAAGGACTGTGGCACGTTCTTAATTCACGCGTCGCCAAACATTTATTTCAGTTGTGAGGGAAACTCTTCCTTTTCTTGTTGAGCAACATGACAGTGGAGGCGTTCTAGGTGGAGCTTTGGTTCCTCCCACGTGGATGGTGGTTTGGTTTTGGTGGGGAGGAGAACAACGGCATCTGAGTTGTTCCCACTATCAACATGGTACTATGGAAAGGGCGAGCTCCCTAGGAGTTGTCCAGAGTGGTCCAGATTGGTGGCAGCTACGTCTGGTTACCCTGAGCAATTTTTTGCGGGGGAGTGGACATCCTGGCTGTCTGCAATGTAATTTCCAGACGGCATCACACATGCCAGGGCAGAACAACAGCAGGTACGGGGTTTCCACTATCATACTTGGACAGCTGTGTCTAGTTACCCTGAGAAAATTTCTGCGGGGGAGTGGATATCACAGGTCTGCCAAAGGGGTTGCCAGATGCTATCATGGAGGCACATGGCATGGTAGATGCCACCACATCAGGGGACATCGGGATACCTGCAGTGGGTTGTCCCCAAAAGGGTATCACATGAGTTGGATATCCCAGGTCTGCCAAAGGGTTGCCAGATGCTATCATGGAGGCATATGGCATGGTAGATGCCACCACATCAGGGGACATCGGGATACCTGCAGTAGGTTGTCCCCCGGAGGGTATCACACGGGCACCCATGAGTTGCCAGGGGTCTCTTGCATGGGTTGCCCACTTGCCAGACGGTGTCCTTTGACACACGTTCCCAGAGGGGGTGGACCACTTGCTTGACAACGTCCCCTTACAAGTGGGGTGTGGGTCACTTGCCAGTTGGGGCCCTTACCTGCGCCAGACCATTGTGACCACACATTTACTTCTCCGAGGACATGATGGTTACCACTGCTTGTTGGCAGATGGCCCCTGTTGGGCCTAGGAGGTGCACTAGGACAGCAAGTATGGACACCAGGGCTGCTGTCATAGTTCTTATCTGTGAATATATCTGATATAGTTCTCAGATCAGAATTTTTGACACTGGGCAAGGCGCTTTTAGGCCCATTCTCTTGACTTTTGGGCAGTTGTGCGGGCTGTTGGACCACCTCAGGCCCTTGTCACTCCTTAGGCTTAGGAGTTCTGGCTACCTGGCACTTGGTAGTAGCCATGTTAGAGTCAGCTGTCTTGACAGGTTGGCAGTCTGTGGTTTGCCTACTAGGCAGTTTTTCTGAGTGCCATAGTGAAGGTTGCTGGCTCCTTCTGGCAGCTGATTGACGTTCAGTCCGGGAAGTTGACAGCATGTGGTCATTCTTCCAAGCAGCTTCTGGAGCCAGGCTCATTGGTGTCCGTTCCAGGCCTCCTTAAAGCAGCTTAGTCACTTCCCCATCGCGTGACCGGCGCAAGCAGCTAGTCTTGGTTGTCCAGTCAGGCAACCGCTGTGTTGACTACCCACATGTGGGGGTGGTCCAACGCTGATTGGGCGTGGTGGCAGTAGCCTATTGGGGACTTGAGGCCAGTGGGGGATTGGTAACTTGTCAATGGCGGACATGGTGCATGGAGGCGACGCTGGAGAGTATCCTGGTGGTTGACTAGTGCTGTTGGTGGTGACTGCAAGCACTCAATGGTGGAGACTTCATCAAGCACTGCATGGTGGCCGCTGGGACTCTGGTGACTTGGGGACGCCCAAGTGACGCGTATCTGTAATGCTGGTGCTTGCTCCTGACGCTGTGTTGGGTCCTGCCTGCTGGTGGACATCAAGCCAGCCGTGTGCAGATGAGTAACCTCCTACCCTTGCTTTGCCCTGCTATGGACTTATCCTTGCTTGCATGGTGCCAGGATGGCTTGTTGTCTTGATAGTACACCATCCGCCCTTGAGCTGATTGCTTGCACAGCATGATGGTTGTATGAATAGGACTGCTTGCACGGGGGGTCTGGCATCATGTTTGCATGGGTAGGATGTCCTTGTGGGTTGGATGATGGGCGGGATCAACGGAGCTACAACTGTGGGGCCGGCTGGAATCTTTGGCATGACAGTGATGACAATGGTGCCCACTCCGTTGCCTCTTAATTGAGGAGTTGGACTACTGGGTGCTGGGCGGGGGCTCACATGAGCTTAGAGGTGTGGGTTTGTTGAGGGACCCATTCAGCCCTTTACCACCCTTACAACCTGCCTCATATGCATCAGTATCCGTGGTACACTGACATTAATACTATTTGGCAGTCTACGTGGTTCACGAACATGGATACTACCTTCCATGCTTTGACTAGGGGGACATTGTTCAGTCTACTTGCTAGGGCCCTGCCAAGCTGAGGGTGTATCTGTTTGATGACTGATGGCCTCATCCAGCATACCCTTATGCTGCCCTACTTGTGCAACCTTGTCTTGGGCTCCTTCGATCCTAATGCCCACATTACCTTGCATGGTAGTGCCACCTGGATGGTTGCGGGGAGTGATGTTGTTGCTGGGGGCCCTGCCAAGCTTGAGCACATCAGTTGCCTGATTGGTGATTGCTTTCAGTTTGCTCTCAAGCTGCCCTGTATGCAACTCCGTCTTGGACACTTTGCTGTAGTGCCCATCCCATCTTTAGTCATGAGGTGCATAGGACGCCGTTATAGAGAGACCCTGCAGGCCACCAGTGGGTCAGTGGGCTGAGAGACAGGCCTCCCCCACCCTTCTATGGTTGGCTGGGCCTCTGTCCTTATGCGTATTCCATGGCGTTTGTTCCTGCTAGGTTATGCTGTCAATCTTGGGAAGTTGATACCAGGATTATTACAGCTTATTCTACGCAGAGGGGTGGAATTATTAGGCATGCTGGTAGTCTCCAGTTTACCAGTTATGCTGAGGGGGATTTGTGTGGGGAGCAGGGCGTGCAGGGGATTGGGCTGCGTCTAAACCTTGCATGGGGTAGCGTGTGCTACGCTTTACCAGTTGGGGCATACCGTTCATAATGCTGGTGAGGCATTACGGATCTTTTGCTATCCCTATCAAGGCTGTGGATGGTTTCCCAGGCATCTTATGGAGAAATAGTGTGCCTTGGCTCATAAAAAGCCACTGGCTATGGGTTGAGAGTACTAGCTACTAAGGAGATGTGGCTTTACCTCACTCTTACTCCTGTGGGTGCGACTGGAGGGGGGGAAATTTTGTTCTGGTGGGGAGGAGATCTATGAGGATCATAGCGTGGAGACACCTTGGGATTTCAGTTCATCTTTTCTGGGTCTCCTCATAGATCCCTGACTATCCTCATAGAACCTGATGGTATCCTGGTTTCGCTGGCCATCGGTGGGCTATTTTGGCTGTGCTTTGTTGCATCTCCCCAACCTGCTGACGGGTACCCACTGGAGACAACCCTGTCCACGGCCTCATGGGCGTACTTCTGAGATAACCTTGCTCTTCATGAGGCGACCCTGTTGGCGACGTCTTCCTGCTGGATTGCTCCTGTCTCTTGGTGACTGCACTTCCACCTGGGGCGCTGTTGACGTTTCCTCGTTCCAGTTTGCGTGGACTGCCGGGTGTCAGCGGGCCTTGGACTTGCTGCAGCAGAAGCTCATGCCAGCCCTGTGTTAGGATTGAGCATTCTTGGCATCCATCCAGCCTGCTATGACCTGATGAGCCTTGGACCCTGCATGGCAGCCCAAGTTAATTATGGGGGGTTGGCTGTATAGAGGGTTAGCCTTGCTACATGACACTCTGCTTCCTGCCCTGATCAAGCAGTGAGAGCTGTCAGTATTCATGGCATGGATCCCTGTGGATGACCCGTTATCCCTGGGAATGTCAGGCTTGTCCTTCACCCGTGGACTCTAGCTGAGGGAGGGTGGTGTCCCAGAACCTGGAGTGGCCTCACCTTGTTTGGCTTAGGTGCCTTGACCCTGTTGACTCCTTCCTGGATTCATGTGGACTCATCGAATCTGACTGGGATCTGAGTTGAGTGGGATGGACTCTTGGGGGAGTTTGGTGGGACTAAGCTGAGATGACATCCAGATCTTGGTGACCAGCTTCTGAGGATAGTTGAGGGGATCTGAGCCTGGATGGCACATGGAGAGTGACTTCTGTGTTGTACCCCGACATATGACATATGGAGTTGTTCACCTAGGGCTTGATGCCTGGTATGATTAAGACGTGGTTCATGTATGCACACCAGCCTGTATGAGAGTGGCTCCCCTTTTTGTGGCTCATCTGCTGCATAGGATGTATGCATTGTCACCAGGACCTGAGTTTGATATGAGGCCTACTGAGGGGCAGGACATGCTAGCAGCCTTACCTGAGGCCTTGAAGGAGGCATTTACTCAGTTGCAGCCAGTGAGTATGGGAGAGGCTTCCTACAGGGAGCTGTTGGAGTTTCAGTTCAGAAGGGTGACTTTGATTTGGTTCCTTCTTTCTCCAGCTCAGCCAGAAGGTGTTTTCCTTTGGAGACTTCTACCTCTTTTGCAATCCCGGGTTGCCCAAGTACACTGTGGAACTTAGGGTCCGTCTGATGCCACTATGGGTGCTGGTGCCCTGATAGGTGCTAAGTGGTCTGTGGTCAAGACCTTTCTGCAGTTCTGGTGAGCGTACAGATCAGGGGTGAGCAGGCACAAGACGTCCTCTACTTGGGTGATGGACCCGGCGAGTCAGTCTGTGGTGCTCCTCTCCTGGGGCATGCTTCCGCTATGCTGTCCAGATGGTGGCAGGGGCTACTGAGACTTGCATGGTGCTGAAGGTCAGCAGGAACTGGCCAGAGTTGGCCCACGTGGTGGGGCAGTTTCCCATGTGTGGACCCAATGGCAAGGTGGCCTGAATGGGGATTGGTATAGCCTGTGAGGAACAGGGCTGAGAAGGAAAGGGGGGCTTTGGATTGTGGTGTGAGGGGGGGGATTCCAGGATGGATGATGGGGGGGCTCCATTCCAGTTCTGATGTTCCAGTCCGGAGTTCCAGAATTCCAGAATGATGACGGGATGACTTCCCGTATTGCTGTGATTATCTGGGCTTGTAGTGGATAAGGATGTGACTTGTCTTCCTTAAGCACCTGTGACTAGATGTTTATGAGATAGGAGGCCCTGGCTTCAGGGATGTAAAAACCCATCTGCTTGTCCCAAGAGATGGTGGACTTCCTGTTTATTGTTGTGTTGTTCTTGTGTAGGTTGTTGTTTATTCTTCTTGGCTTCTAGGAACTGGGAGTTCCTGTCTTGAGGGGGAGATATGTAACAACCAAATGTTACATCCAAAGTTTTCCTACTGGTGACCTTATCATGAGTTCTTGGGGACAATTATTTGGATAGTTAGGAGGCTTCGACGTATGAGTATAGGCCTGCTGAGATCTGTCGAATTATTGTTCTACCCTCATTGGTCGTGGCCTGATCCACGTGGGGTACTTTGTATGGTTTAGTTCAGCCAGTCATAGATTCTCTTTAAGACTGTCGTACCTGGTGGATCTGGTTCCAGGTCACGGAGATTCTGTAGTGCTGGCCTTGTGCTGTGTTGTGGATTCTGAGGACAGGATCTTACCTTGAGTGATCCTCACTTTTGATTGGTTCTTTCGGGTTAGGGTTGAGCCGACTCTGCGTGCACGATGACTTTTATACTGATTGTGGCGGCCGTGCATGTGTGCGTGTAAGAAAGCTAAAGCTATGGTGTAATTCAAGGGATTCCTTGTTTCATCAATCAAACAACCCTCGCTAAAAGTCAACTATAACTTCAACAGATAGTCGACTTGGATATAACATTGTCTGTTGTGTCTAACAAGGGTGGGGACTCATTCCCTTAACTGTTGAAGATCCATCTTCATTGCTTCTCTGGACGTGAAGTTATCTGTCGCGACTCCAACCCAGGTATAAAGATCTTTTCACATCAATGTTGAAACTGAGGCTGTTGCAAACACAACATTTTTAGTCGTTACATGCAGCTGCGGCAGAGCGCAGGGGGGAAGCCGGTATACTGGAGAGGGGCGGTCATCCACGTTGACCACAAGCCCTGGCTGGCAGGCACCTCCTGCCACCTCAGACTAGGGAATATATACAGTAGTGTACAGATTAGCCAGGCTTAGCCTAGCGTGTGGCCCACGCGCATGTGAGCCCATAATGGCCCCCATGGATGATGCCTTCAGAATTTAGCCAAGCCATGCATGCCTATAATGGGACCTCCCATGGATGTTGCATGAAGAATTTAGCCATGCTATGCCTATGCAGAGAGATGCTCTCTGCTGAGAAGCCATGCCCTTGCTCTTGTATAGCTATTTTCTGATCGATCTAGCTATGATGATCTTCCCCCACATGACAGGCTCCCCCTTAGCTGGGCATAGCTTGATAGATCATGGGGGTGCAGGTGCCCTGGCGCACCTAGAGCAGGGGTAGTTTACATTCCCACCCTTGCAGGAAGTAGCCTGGAAGGTATTAAAAGCCCTATTCTGATCAGGCACTCTGCAAAGGTGAAAACCATTTGCGTTCAGTGCCATATGCCCCTTCTCCGGGATATTAAAAAAATTAAATTAAATTATAACATGCCTCCGTTGGGAGATCATGTAGCACATATTCCATGATGGATGGGTGGGGTGGAGGAAGCCGCGTAATCGAACTATCCTAACTCTAAGCTATCTAGTCTAGAAAATCCTAACTACACTACTCATCAAAACGCCTCCTCCTCTTGGGGGGAGGGGGCTTGCCCACAGGGTCGGGCGTGTGAGCCTTGATCGACAATCTTCTGCCACCGCGTCTTGTCCTGCATGGCAGTCCAAAGACGGGAGAGAGAGTGGATGCGGTTCTCAAACTGGGCTGGGACCACTAGGTCGTCCAGCAAGATCTGGGATATGTGCTACAGATACTCCCAACGGAGTTATGTTTCTAATTAATTAATTAATACTCCCAACGGAGTTATGTTCCTCATTAACTAATTAAATAATTAATCCTAAACAACTCGAACATGCGGAAAAGATAACGGCAGGCTCGAGCTACCATGGTCCGGATTCTCCCGATTTCTGGCCTGCGCTGGTTGTCACCTTGATAACTTTGCATGCATGCCAACGTTCGTGCTCGCTCTACATGAGACAACCAGTTAGCGCAGGCCAGAAATCTGGAGAATCGATCCAGACCATGATAAAAGGTAGCTCGAGCTTGCTGTAATATCTTATCCGCGCTCGTTGCGCCCTTTATACGGTTTCGTACAAAGAATTTTGCATGCATGCACGGTGTGACACGAGGTTGCATGCATCATTTAATTTTGTTTTCAAGAAGTCTGGACAATACGGGTTAGTTCAGTAGCAATTTAAAGTAAGAGGCCTAGCGCCGGCCTAGCTCTGACCACACGGCTTCCCGCTAATGATTATCTGTTTGCCAATATTGGCTTAGAATGCCTTGCATCCGCTAGGTGTACGCTGACATCAGGTCTTATTGCACTCATCGTCGCTGCCAGGATCTCCTCGTAAGTAGTCTTGTCTGCAACTGTGGCCTGCCAAGGTTCTTGGCAGTGAAATAAGGATGGGTGTCTCTTCCCTCCTTGTTGTATAGCAACCAGGGGTGTGAAGTTATGTATTATTACTTTGTACTCCCCAACGGGAGCGCGTGAGTAATGAATAAATGAATGAAGAGGCACAAATCATCCCTGTAACTCTGGCGCCTGGCGGGGTAAAGCGCCGCATGCACGAGGTAGTGCCAGGAAGCGAACACAATTCCCTCCTGTGATTCGTGCACTGCCAAACAAGATGTGTTAGTTAACTAAGGGGCGAGCCCTACATCGCATTTTTACGCTTGCGCCTCTGGCGAGTATCACCGCAGCAAACTCCTGGCGACATATCATGAGCTCTATTCACAACGCGGAACACTGCAGCATCAGCCTTCTTTGCATGTCTCAGGTGGCAAGTCGGCAGGGGGCCACCTCAACAGGCTGTGCCCACCACCCACCGGGCTGCCCAGTCATGCTGGAAACTTTGGGCAAGGGTTCTATCGGCATGGTGTGTGCCCCAGAGAGGGCCAGCGGACCATGAGTCGTCCGGTCAGCCCACATTGGCCCCTTGAATAGCTTCCCCTTCCATCATGTGCGGCATGCGCCTCCTCACACCCTGCACCGGGTGGTCCAAGGGAGGCAATCGACGAGGCAACCACCACGAGGGCGAACCATGGCACAGGCTGGGTGCCTGGCCTTATCCCCCCACCCCTGCTTCACGCCACTGCGTGATGCTGGTTGGCAAAATACCAGGCAGACAGCCCATGCTTCACGCCCACGGCGCCCTACGCTGGAGAGCGGAGTAGCCTGTGGGGCTAATCCCGTTGCCCGGGGCCAGGTGGGGCCCACGAACAACGCCTCTTCCCCCAAGCTAGCGCGGCAGCCAGTCCACCACGCCCGGTTGTTTGCCCTTTTAAGCCCTGCCCGACCGGTTGCCCTGACGCCACGGCCCCCTCATCACCCACCCTTGTTGAAACCCGCTGGCTTGACCAGCCCCCGACGGCCCGCACCGCGCCGCTAGGTGGGTGCCTCGTGCCCCCGCCCGCATGACAATTTCCCGCGTGGCTAGGCGTTCATGGGCACAAAGCTGCCCCCCCCCGAAAAATTTTTTCCTCCTCGTGGAGCGTAGGGCCCGCTCCCATGGCCGCCTCCAAGGCACCACCGGTCACATAATCGCATCAACGCTCCCGCGCGCAAATGCTCAAGAGGCCTTGCGCTTCCCCTTACATGACCGCTGCCCTGCGCCCCTCCCTGACATGACCGCGTCCGACGGGCAACCCATGGCACTAGAATGGCCGAACATATCGTGCCCCCCTCCCGCGACTACATCAACCGCAATTGAGTGTAAGAGGTTCCCTGTAACTTGGCCGTGGGGAGTCATGCCCCCCCCTTTGATGACCAATCCCATGTCATCCTTCCCATGACCGCATCAAGCGTGCTTGTTCAATACACCACCTGAAGACGGCTTGCTCAGGTGACCACCTGAAACGCATTTTCTTTTCAAAAAACCGTATCGAAAACCCTTCGTCGCGTGAACCACCGCAAGCTTCCCTCAGGTGACCACGGCCAACAGCCGCAGTGTGCCCGCCAGCATGACCAGCACGGCCAGCGCGTCCCCGTGTGTGAGCCAGGGCTGCACCAGCCGCAAGGGGACGACCAGGAGGCACTGGTACAGCAGTGGGGCCAGCAGGATGATGCCCGCACACAGCCCCGCGCTCCAGCTGTACTGGTACAGCAGCAGCATGAGGTACGGCTCCGACAGACGCACCAGGTGGGGGAAGAAGGCAAACGCCATCAGCGGGCTCTCGCCCAGGTACCCTGCCAGGTTGTCGGACCACATGGGGGGGGAGGAGAGCGCCGCGGCGAGCAGCAGCGGGGCCGCGCACGATGCCAGGGTGCCCACCAGGTGGGCCTGGAGCCGTAGGGGCATCAGCCACCAGTTCGGGCGCGCGTACTGGGCCAGGTCAGCCACGCGGACCACTCTGCGCGCGTAGGCGGCGTCCCGCAGGTCCAGCGTGAGCTTGTGTGGATCCAGCACGGCCACGTAGAAGGCGGCAAAGTAGGCAATCGCGGCATAGGCCAGGAAGCAGAGGGCGCGGCGGCGCAGGTGGGACTGAATGGACTCGAGCGCGGCCATGATGCGCGGCGCGAGACAGTAGGCGGCGATACATGGCAGCACGAGGGACGTCACGCGCACGCCCAGCGGCTGCCACTCGGGCTGGTGCTCCAGCCAGGGGAGGCCGAACCAGAGGCCGGGCAGGCGGTGGACGGGCTTGGGGGGCCAGAGCTGGGCGCATGCGAGGGGGGACAGCACGTGAATGGCTGCGGCGAGTGCCAGTAGGTACTTTTGCGGGCGGGTAAGGGAGAGGAAGGCGCTGCTGGCGCGCCCCGAGGGCTGGTGGGGCCGCGTCGACCCGCCGTCGAACAGGTAGATGAGCAGGACGGCCAGCGCGAGCGACCAGAGCGCCCACAGGTGGGTGGACGTGCTCAGGTACTCGCCCGCGCCGGCCATGAGCACGTCGAACTCGTTGGAGATGCCGAACTGGATGAGCAGCGCGAGCACAATAAGTGGCGCCACGTGGTGCAGCTGCGCCCCCTCCTGGCTCAGCGACAGCTGCATGCCCGCGGTCACCGCCAGGCCGTGCATGCCCGAGAAGCCGATCAGCTTGGGGAAGAAGTTAAGGAAGGCAACGTCCGGCCAGAGACCCTTGAGGAGGGACCCCTGGAAGCAGCGCAGGTTTCCGCCACCGGCACAGTGGGCCAGCTGCAGGGTGATGACCCCGTGCATCCATATGAAGTTCAGGGTTGCCAGAAACGACTTCCAGCCCCGGAACGCTTCCGCGTTTGGCCGGGGCTTGTCCCCCTCGTAGTCATCGTCCATGGGATCGGCGGCAGCATGCGGCACGTCCTCTTCCCGCGACGGCTCGTTGAGAGACGCAAGCTCTCCTGGCACGGGCAGCAGCACGTCGGCGTCGGAAGTTCGGGCAGCCGGGCCATGCAAAGCACTTTCTGGCGTTGATCCTGCCGTCGCAGCACGGCGTCGCGAGGTTATCCCGTCCACATGCTCGGTCGCGCCTTCTGCTTTCGGCCTACCGCTGGACGACGCAATGATTATGCTTCTCATGCTGTACACGTTGAGATGACAAGCAACCACCTGGCTATGATCTCCGAGTAGTCACCAGCAACGTTAAACCGGGCGCTCGCATTCCTAATAGACTATTCGTCACGGCATGCGAGGACCAAGGTGCCCACCTCTAAATAACCTGCTCAATGCAGCGCATGGAAGGCAATCTTGCAATCCCAGTTCATCCCAGGGGCGATGAGTGACTCTTAGGACATCTACACATATAGGACGTGCTGTCTACATTCATATACACATTAATGTCGGGGCCAACAACTGCGTAAATTGCGTGCTATGCCCGCAGGGCGGTAGAAGCAAATGAAAGCATCTGTTTCCACTTTCCATCGATATGCCCCCCAACTCCCCTTTGGCAAGTCGGACGGGAGAATAACACGTGTCACCTGATGCGCGCAAAAGACCGGGGCAGTCGACAGCGCTAGCGGTAGCTGCGCCGAGCGGTTTTTGATGTCACACACACATACCACAACGAATGGCGGGGGCATGGAGTAGGTATTATATACGTAAGTACTTAATACTGCAGAAATCACGGGTATACACTTAAACGCAGTGCAACGCGCACGTGCAGTGTGCCTTTCTATGCACTGCCTTTCTATGCAGCTCATTGACGATTCAAGCCGAGTAAATTTCTCGGAGATGACTTACAAGGATGCTCACTAAATGCCAAATTTTTGCGAGACATGTGTAGACATGCATGGCTGCGAAAGCTTGCCATGCACGCAATGCAAACCTGTAATCTGCAATCTAACTTACCCTCATGGCTTCGTAGTGAGTAAGTCAGCCAATCTGTAGCCACGCTCTGGATCGTTACGTTCCCATACTCATGCGTGTGTTCTTGAGTATAGATACCCGTGCTCTGCTCAGGCATGTACCTTGTAATTTCCTGTGGCATAGGCTCCTGCTCTCCGGGAGAAAATTGGAAATCCTAGTATTGTGAAGGTCGACAACGTTCTTGCCTGGTGGTAGGCATGGCGCTCCATAAAGTTGCCGACAACAAGCTGCGGCAACTTCTGCAAGATATAGAAGTTGAAATACGTTCAAGTTATGAATCCGCCTCAAGCAGTAGCCGTGCATCGCCCCATCCCGGCAATGGGGGCGTGCAGCTCGAAGATAAGATGGCGATGGTGCGGGCATTGCTGCGGGAAATGGAACTATCGGCAGATGACGCAGACGGGTGAGTGCGGGTCGCGACCACGCCAATTGAACAGTAGCAATGAGCCCTTGGAGTTTGATTCGGTTGTAAGCAGTGAAGTTTTTGGCGCCTGCGGTGAATGGAATAGGGGGGTTGTTTACCAAGAACAAGCTTTGTCCGAATTTCGAATCAACGCCAAAAACTTTCTCCATCACGTGGCCTGCAGGAATGATGAGAGAGGGTCCATCCTGCGGGACTGCCAGCGGCATCAAGAGCACTACCAACGGTATGGTGAACCGCGGGTCTTATTCGTTGACAAGACTGGGGTCTACGCCCCAGCCAGCTGACCCCAAAGGGTCAGCTGTTGGGGTCACCCTCGTGGAACGTAGGTTGACAGGGTTCACACTACTACTCCAGCGGTCATGTGTCTAGAAGCTGCTGGAGTCCATTGCTTGTACTTTCAGCAAAGTACAAGCAATAGGCATAGTACAAGGATGCCTTCCGTGGTCCTAGACATAGAGCAGTATGTCTTGATGTGGCTAGGACGCGGTCGCTACTGACACACCATACCCGGCATGCACACCCGCCCGCCCCCCGCGTGTACTGCTGGGTGGTACGCCCGCACCCCCTTTTCCCTTGTTCCTGTACCTGCGCATGTTCATCGTTGCGCTCTGTTCCACCCAGTGCGTCCATTCACAGCACGCGGCCCTTTGTCCCCTGAGCCCAGCCATGCACCCGGACACCCCATGACATCACGAAATGATGTCAACATGATGATGTCATCCACAGGTTGTCACCCCTTGCGCCCAGCTCTATGCGGCCACGTCTGCGTGCCCCACACCATGCGCCCAACCCTACGTGCCCCCGCTTGTGCCCAGGTTGCGCACCGAGCAGCAGAACACGGCGCTGAGGAGAAAGGCCGCGCGTGCACTGGCGCACCAGGCCGAGGTAGGGGGCGGGGATAGATCCACCCCAGGGCCGCGCACACCCACACACGGGGCACAGGTATTGGGCACGAAGCTGTTGCTGCCATGGATGCCCGCCATCATCCGCCACCAAGGAGTACCGGAACCATGCCCCAGCTCTGCTGGTGCCGGTGGCTGTCCCGTTGGCGGAAGTATTCATAGTTGCCTCCTCGCCCATTGCTGCCTTGTCACATGCCACGCTGCTGCCTTGTCACATACCACGCTGCTGCCTTGTCGCATGCCACGCTGCTGCCTTGTCGCATGCCACGCTGCTGCCTTGTCGCATGGCACCTTTTCCGGGCACATTACTACCATCTGCCGCACCTCCCCGTGAGATTGTTGGAGTTGTGGATGCCGTCGCTTGTGTGCACGAGACAGCGTTGGTCCCCGGCTGCTGTAGGAGGACATGGGAAGGAGGGGGGTGGGAGGAGATGGCACTTTTCCTGCTATTGCAGATGCCACGCGTTATGCAGTTGGAGCACACAACCTGTGTGTGCAGCACCCCAAGAGAGCAAGGGGCCGTTGTGCCCCTTGCTCTCTTTGGCTTTGGAGTGCCCCCCACACACATACACACAGTCGTTCCCAAACCACCGCTGAGTGTCGGCCCCCACATCCGCCACCACACCTTCTCCCCCACCGACCTGTTATTGCTGCCTGCTCCGTGCTAATGCGCGCCCTCATATGGTTGGTGCTCACCCCCCATGCGGTGCGTGCGTGCTTTCCTACTTGTGCCAGCGAGACGCATTGCTGGGGGGTACTGAGGTGGATGCGCTTCGTCTGCGGCGCGCACAGTAAGTGGCCAACGACGACAATGACCAGCCAGTGTAACCAGACAGTGTTATGGAAAGCACACCATGCGAGTGGCCAAGGATGAAGGCAGGATAGTGGTGGCCACCACAAGGGCAGGTGCAGCAAGGTGCATAACAACCTTTTCTGTTTGGACGCTTTCTTTTCTTTCTGGTTACGCAGGGGATGCCCGGCGTGTCGAATCCCTGGAGGTCATGCCATGCATGCATCAGCGCCATGGTCGCTATTTGGGACTTGCATGGTTCTGGTTCATGTGGCTCTGTTTACTGTCATGAGGCCCACAGGGTGCTTTGGTGATCTGCTGCCAGGCCCTGTGTGTGCAGCTGGTGCAGGCTGCACGATCAACATGGGAATTCTCCCACACGCCACTCACTGCCCCGTAGGACAGGGTCTCCCCTGCATTAGCCACGTCCAACTTTCCGTGATAGGACCGACGGAACTGGGCCATTTCTGGATGGACGGGAATGAACCTGCCTACATTGGGCAGTCTGTGGAGTGAAGTGACCTGCCAGCGGTTCCCGTGACAAGCCTTGTGGTCAGTTGGCTCACGGTCACAGGTAAAGTTTTCTTCTGGCTCTACAGGCCGAATGAGCCGGCAGCTCACACGCCACCTTCGGCGGGATCCCGCCCTTGTTTCGGCACGCTGCATGCCCAGCTGGCTGGCCGGTAGGAACCGTCGGAAGTAAGGGGGGGGCACAAGGAGCGCGACGGGATGGGGGGGAGCCTGGTAGTCTGGAGGGCCGGCTCATGGTGGCTCTTGTGCCCAACAAGCACCCACTCGCGGGAGTGCCTTATTTCGTTGGTTGTGTTGGAGAAGCGTTCAAGCATGCCTCTGGCCAGCTGGCTTTGTGTGGTAGAGCTAATCTGATGGTCTTACTTTGAATCATGATGATAATAATGGTACGGCATCGGCGGGTCCCTGTGTCCCTACCTGCCGTTGTGCGCAGGAAGGAGCGCGATGCAGTGTCGGTGGCGGAGGACGTTACGGCGGCACTGCGGCGCACGCGACAGCTGATGGTGCACGAGATCGAGAGGGGGGTACACGTCGCCGCCGCCGTGGGTAGGTGATGACTGCGATGGGTGGGTGGTGGCCGCCGTGGGTAGGTGATGGCTGCGATGGGTGGGTGGTGGCCGCCGTGGGTAGGTGATGACTGCGATGGGTGGGTGGTGGCCGCCGTGGGTAGGTGATGACTGCGGTGGGTGGGTGGTGGCCGCCGTGGGTAGGTGATGACTGCGATGGGTGGGTGGTGGCCGCCGTGGGTAGGTGATGACTGCGATGGGTGGGTGGTGGCCGCCGTGGGTAGGTGATGGCTGCGATGGGTGGGTGGTGGCCGCCGTGGGTAGGTGATGGCTGCGGTGGGTGGGTGGTGGCCGCCGTGGGTAGGTGATGACTGCGGTGGGTGGGCGGTGGGCGCCGTGGGTAGGTGATGACTGCGATGGGTGGGTGGTGGCCGCCGTGGGTAGGTGATGGCTGCGGTGGGTGGGTGGTGGCCGCCGTGGGTAGGTGATGACTGCGGTGGGTGGGCGGTGGGCGCCGTGGGTAGGTGATGACTGCGATGGGTGGGTGGTGGCCGCCGTGGGTAGGTGATGGCTGCGGTGGGTGGGTGGTGGCCGCCGTGGGTAGGTGATGACCCGGTGGGTGGGTGGTGGCCGCGGTGGGTAGGCGATGACTGCGAATGGGTAGGTGGTGCTCGTGGCACAAAAGTGGGGAGCGGGTAGGTAGTAGTGACTGTGGGTGAGCTGGGCAGGCTCCATGTCTGTGAGGCATTGAGTATTTATCATGGTTGTGCATGGAAGGCAACGAGGGCGTTGGCAAACCCACAAGCAGCAACCCTGCAGACAGTAGGCGCAGGACGTGGGGCGTGGGGCGTGGGGTGTGGGGTGTGGGGTGTGGGGTGTGGGGTGGGGGGTGGGGGCGTGGGGGTGGGGTGTGGGGTGTGGGGCGTGGGGCGTGGGGCGTGGGGCGTGGGGCGTGGGGCGTGGGGCGTGGGGCGTGGGGCGTGGGGCGTGGGGCGTGGGGCGTGGGGCGTGGGGCGTGGGGCGTGGGGCGTGGGGCGTGGGGCGTGGGGCGTGGGGCGTGGGGCGTGGGGCGTGGGGCGTGGGGCGTGGGGCGTGGGGCGTGGGGCGTGGGGCGTGGGGCGTGGGGCGTGGGGCGTGGGGCGTGGGGCGTGGGGCGTGGGGCGTGGGGCGTGGGGCGTGGGGCGTGGGGCGTGGGGCGTGGGGCGTGGGGCGTGGGGCGTGGGGCATGAGGCGGGGGGCGGGGGGCGGGGGGCGGGGGGGGGGGGGTCTGGGGCGGGGGGCGTGCGGCGTGGGAGACAATTGGGGGCCTGGCGACGCCCAAGGGTTTCAGGAGACCTGCTTGTGGTGGCGTGCGTGAAGGCACGTTTTGTGGTTTTGAATCGATAGCTGCGACGCTGTGATTGGCAGCAACAATGATGATGGTGGCTGCACGCATGCCTGTTCGCCTGTGACTCATCCCCCTTGTGTGTGTGTCGTGCGCAGATTCCTCCAACGCCACTCTGGGCAAGGTGGAGCGAGAGTACCTGGGGCAGAGCCCGCTGCTGGCGCGCGCACGCCACCTGCTCAACACCCTGCAGCGCCTGAACACGGGGGACAGGTGAGCAAGGCTAGGGCATACGGAAATGATGTGTGGGCGTGCATGGGGCAGGGAGTGTGGGGGAGTAGCGGGTAGGTGAAGGCCGCCACGCGATGATGAGCATGCGATGCGGGGGCGTGGCCGCCAGGTAGGAATGAACGTACTTACCACCGAGGCAATGCGTGGAGGCCTGACGATATACCTGTCTTGAGCCGAGTGCACTGCGCAATGGTGGGGGCAGCTGGCGGGCCAAAAGGCAACGTGCGTGTGCTAGCAGACAGCATGGCAGTGGTGTTGGCGCGATGGCAGCCAGGCGCCGGTGCCCTGTGACCTGGACCCTAGCAGGGGATGGAAAGGAGAGGCGGGACTTGAGGGCAGCACAAGGTAGATGAAGGGGGTCAACACGTGCCGTGTGTCAAGAATGTTGAGTCAGGCAAGCTATTACTGGGCGACCCTAGTAGGGGATGGAAAGGAGAGGTGAGACTTGAGGGCAGCACAAGGTAGATGAAAGGGATCAACGCGTGCCGTGTGTCAAGAATGTTGAGTCAGGCAAGCTATTACTGGACGACCCTAGTAGGGGATAGAAAGGAGAGGCGTGACTTGAGGGCAGCACAAGGTAGATGAAAGGGGTCAACACGTGCAGTGTGTCAAGAATGTTGAGTTAGGCAAGCTATTACTGGACGCATGCATGCGTGGTAACGGTCGGCAGCAAGGCCTCTGAGCTGTTATGGGCGGTGGAGGGCGTCCCGTTTGAACTCAGCCAGTGTGTGGACAAGCAGACTTGGGGCATGGATGTGACAGTAGGGGACACAGTGCTGCTTTGTTTGCTATCTTTGCCTCGTTCTTGCGATGCTTTGTTTGCCTCATTTTCGTGATGCCCTTTGATAAGCACGGAGGGGCAAAGTAGTTTCCCCTACCTGTTGCTCTGATAGCGGTGTAGCAACATGGATGGGTTTCTTATGGCTCCTGCGACCTGTCCTTGCCGTCGGATGTTCCCCCAAGAGGGGATGCCATTTTAGTGAACAAACAATCGTTTGTCCACCTCCTTGTTAAGACAGGGTGTACCTTCTTGCTGGTCCCTCCTGTTATCCATCTCTTGTTTAAGGCAGGGTGTATCTTCTTCCTTCCCCCTCGTTGCCCATCTCTTGTTTAACGCAGGGTGTACCTTGCCCCTTCCCCCTACTGCTGTCCATCTCTTGTTTAAGGCAGGGTGTATCTTCTTCCTGCCCCCTCCTTGCTATGACCAGCAAGAAGAGGTTGCAGGTTCTTCGAGTGCGCTTGGTATCTTATCAAAGTCTGTGTGATTCAATGCCAATGCTGGGCACCGCATAGCTCACGCAAAGGCGGGGGAGAGGGGAGGCGAATGGGGGATGGGGTGGTTGCCGTAAATTCAGTTTGAAGCATCGGCATCAATCTAGAACAGGGTGGTGGCCGTAAATTCAGTTGGAAGCATGGGCATCAATCTAGAACAGGGTGGACTCGTTAGAAAGAATGCATCAAGAGCTTCTGAGGATATATTCCCAGATCTTGCTTCTTATAGTTGAAGTGTAATGAAGTATGAGCGCTGCGCATTTCCATCGCACTGTGCATGCCCTGATGTTTTTGGTTCAAAGCTCTGGGCGCTGCCAGAGCCACAAGTTCCATTTTCCGGGTGCACTTGCCCTCCTGCGCATGCACCTTGGTGGCTCATTTCCAGATTCATCCATCCCAAGATACAGGCATGGTTCAAGGGGACGGTCCCGCTGTCCTTTCCCGCTGTTGCTTGAGCTCGTGCCCGCTTCCCTCCTGTGGATTCTCCGTGACCGTTGTTGCATGTGTGGTGGCAGGTTCATCCTTCTGGCCGGCTTCGTGCTCTTCTCCCTTGTGGTCGTATACATAATCTACAAGCGACTGGTTCGGTCTAGATGACTGAGGAGAACTGGGGGCGCGGCTGACATTAGCTCACTATCCATTCAGGTGTGAAGCTTGGGGTCAATGGATCCAACCTTCCCATGCAAGTCCTCGTCCTGGCCACGTTTCTTTTAGGAGACCAACTCACTACCCGGACCGCATACGTCCGATCACAGCAATTGTTAGTTGGAAGCATTCAGGTCCTACAATGCTCTCTTGATGTCTGGCATTGACATGTTAGACATCCATGATCTCCATCCCACCATCTGGATGGGTGACCTGCAAGGTACGTTCCGTGGGCTTGTATCCTTTTTGTTATGTGAGACAACTTCCTGTGATGTGTGTTCTGTGGGCAATATTAGCATGCAGTCCGCACACAAGACATGCATTGCACCTGCATGCATCCGATGATGGGCACAGTGACTGACGTCATGCCACAGAAAGTCATCCAGTGCTAGCTTGAGTCATGGCTTGGACCACACTATCATCATTTGATCTCCTCGAAAGTTCTCAGTATAGTTGTCTCCATTGGACACACTGCGATGTGAGTTTAGCTGAGATACAGAGTAAAGACGCTGTTGGCGTTGTCCGCTCAACCCCTCTTACTCGGACATCAATGAGATTTCCGTGGACCGGCACTGAACGCAAATGGTTTTCACTATTTGCGGCGTGCCACATCAGAATAGTCAAAGACTAAGACCCCGGCCGGCCCAACTGCACATGGACAACATTTGCTCCGATTGTCTCCACTTCTCATTTTCTCGCCAGCCCTACGGACTACCTGCGGACTGCTTGACGCGGTGCTGCGCTACAAGTTCTGCAACTTGCAATATTTGCTCCCCTGCGCCGCCGCGCCATTTTCTACTCCTTTTCGTACATACCTTGCGTTGGGTTCATCGACGGTGCAATCCGACGGCGGAGAATGAGTTGGCCACAGCACAGCGCGACGCAATGGCTCCTTTCCACACTCAAGTACAACGTAAGATGCATCGCTGACCAGAAATTCCGTCCAACACCGTCGTACAGTACTACCAATCAGTCGCGGCGCGTCGCCCATTTCCAGCTATCTCTGACACTTCCACGACTTCAGTACTTTCTGTCACCCTTGACGTGCTGTCGTACAATACTACACGTTTATGTTACGTCCCGAGCCGGACGGTGCGAAAGATCTAATCTAGTATAAGGTGCAGTTTAATAAGCCGGCATAGCCGCGCATCCGCGTACCGCGATAGCAAGCAAAGATCGCAGTAAATTGACTAACTGAGCAGCGGTTTATCCTCAGCTAGGCCTTATAGCATGATTAATTAATCTAGCTATATAACACGGCATGTCATGAGGCAAATGACATCCGGATTAGTGCCCCTTGGTCTGAGAGAGTCGTCAACACTCGTTTCATTAATCATCAAACCAAAGAGAGAGAGAGAGTCCATCGTCCACAGACCAATTTCACCTAGCTAGCTGCGCTACCAAGCTGGCAAGTTGGTGTGCAGGCGCGCCGACATGCGCGCCGATCTTCCAGATACTGCCGTCAAGCCCCAATAGGTTCTGTATGACGTCTAGGGCCGGCCCGGCCCCTAGAAGATCTCGTACTTCTGGCTAGGCCCAAAATAACTGGTCCGGAACACACAAAGTACCAAATAAACACACAAAGTCCCGAACTTAGGACAAATTCCCAAATAAGTCCCGAATTGAGTCCTATAGTCCGGCGGACTATGAAAGCGAGCTATCGAAAGTCCCAAACGAGTAACAAATGACTTTCGACATATTTATTGAAGGCATTGTTACGCCCATACAAAGGTCTGGGCCGTAACAGTTTACGCCAATAGAAAGTCGCATCCAATAATATATCTCGATGGAGGCATGCATGCGTCTTACTATTTAATTAATATTTAATATTTAATATTTAATATTTAATTTTGAGGTACCTCTTAAGTTGCGATCGACGCCTAATACTCGGCGCTGCAGAAAATATTTTTGAGATTATAAAGTAGCCCAGGGTTTTTTACAAGAAGGCATAGCCATAAAGTGCAGTTCTTGGACTGAGCACTGATGCCTCTCTCGAAACTCATCTGCCATGCTTTGAATGCTCTTCTCCCCGAAGCCAATGCATTATGGGTGGAGGTGCTGTCGAATGCCGGGTATGAATGCGCCGGTAGTTGGATCGTCATAGACTCAGCCCAAGTACGCCTACGCCTTGCCGCCCTTAGCCGTTCTAAGACAGCAGCAGAGAAACGTATACCTATGCCCATAGCCACCTATGATTTCACCACTCTATATACCACACTAGATTTGCACGATTTGAAAGCTCGTTTAGATAGCCTCCTTACTCGTCTGTATGCACGTAGGCCTCACGGGCGCAACCACCTGCACGTGCGTGTTTCTCAGACCAAGCCCACGGCAACGTGGCTCTCAGGGATCGCGGCAGGTGCTATCGTGCGGGATGGTTATAATTATATTATCACGAAGGCTGACCTTGTCCATTGGATCTCTTATCTTGTTGATAACACCTTCATCTGTTTTGCGGGCAATGTATACCAACAAGCTATCGGCATCCCTATGGGCACTAACTGTGCCGGGCTCCTTGCAAACCTCTATCTATACACTTATGAGCTTGCATTCATGGAGAATCTCATTGCCTCAAACGATGATGTTCTCATCAGGCGTTTTATCCATACATGTCGATACATTGATGATGTCATCGCTTTCGACAACCCTGATTTCGCAACCCATTTGTATATCACCGCTGGTCTGCCTGGCATCTACCCGCAAGCGTCCCTCACATTAAAGCTCACGTCGGAGGATACTCATTGCAATTACCTCGATCTTAACATTACCCATAACAAGAAGGGCTGGCGTACGGCTATCTATGATAAGCGCAAGGATCCTAAATACCAGCAAATTCCTTTTATTCGTTACCCCGATATTCACAGTCTCCTTTCCCACACAGCAAAATATGGTGTTGTTCTTTCTCAGTTACATCGTTTTTCCCGTCTTTGTTCTTATCGTGTTGATTTCATCACGACTCTTGTTGAACTCTTGCAGCGTTTATTGGTCAAAGACTATGACCGAGCCATTATGCTCCGTCAAGTCCGATGTTTTTTGCAACGTCACCCACATCTGTTCGGTGCTGCCCCTTGGCACAAGCTCTACAAACAGGTCGTGGACCGGCTGGATCGCATAGTATCTCCGCACATCTGAACCCTGTGATGCCAGATCTCCTTTGCGGCCGTTCCGAGCTTGGCACTGGATTCGTTGTCCACATCGTCGCGTCGCTGCCGCAACACGATGTTTTCTGGCATCCGCGGGCTTTTGGTTCCCGCCGCACATTTGAAAGTGCTGTCCTCCGGCTTTTTGCCTTTGCACCGTGTGCAGTTCTTGGACGTTTGGAATCATGGCATGGCTAACGTGATGACTGACTAGCTAGACCTTTTCAGTGGTTTTCCATTTGCGGGTATTTCCTCGTAAATGGTGGGAGAGCGATCGCAGCAATGGTGCTCACCACTAGACACTCCCGGCCAGTTAGGCTAGAAACACACGCCCTGATCAAGCATGCTGTTTCCGGCCCCACCGTCTAGGTCATCTAGTCGCTCCACACGTAAGCCAGCCATAATTTCAATGCACAAGGATACACATTTCCATCACCATTCATCTTCATCATCCTGAACGACTCGAAAACGCGGAAAAGATAACGGCAGGCTCGAGCTACCATGGTCCGGATTCTCCCGATTTCTGGCCTGCGCTGGTTGTCTCTTTGATAAAGTGCAGTTCTTGGACGTTTGGAATCATGGCATGGCTAACGTAATGACTTACTAGCTAGACCTTTTCAGTGGTTTTCCATTTGCGGGTATTTCCTCATAAATGGTGGGAGAGCGATCGCAGCAATGGTGCTCACCACTAGACACTTCCGACCAGTTAGGCTGGAAACACATGCCATGATCAAGCAAGCTGTTTCCGGCCCCACCGTCTAGGTCATCTAGTCGCTCTACACATAAGCCAGCCATAATTTCCATGCACAAGGCTACACATTTCCATCTCCATTCATATTCATCATCCTGAACAACTCGAAAACGCGGACAAGATAACGGCAGGCTCGAGCTACCATGGTCCGGATTCTCCCGATTTCGGCTGGCCTGCGCTGGTTGTCCGTCTCCTTGATATATAAGAAAATTCGTCCTGAAAATGTCATTTATATGTGTAATTTTATTGCCAACATTAATTTTATTCAAAGAAGAAATTAAGGAGTCCTTATATGTCAAAGAGACAACCAGCATATGTAACTACATGATCATGATTGCCATACTTCGCTATTTGTCAAAGTTGGGCATTGAGAAAAGTGTGGCACCACTCTTCGGATGTCAGTTTATTGCTTTGGTCGCTGTACGTCACGCCGGGTTGGCTCAGGACCGTGGTAGCCTATGGACCAGTAGAAGTATGCCACGTGGATCATGTTGTAGGTACCGTGTACCTGTGCCCGGCCTGCCACGTGCAAAGTCACTTGAACCATCAGGCCCATGCCGCCACGTGTGCATGTGGGTTTGTTTTGAGGGTTCAGTTGTTGCCACGTGGCAGAATACTGGAGTACGGAGAGAGCAGAATAGTCAGTAGTAGAAAGTCGGTACAGTTTAGTGGGTAGTAGGGATAGTACCGCAAATAGGAGTCCGAGGGGGTAACCATGGTACCGGCTCTCGGGCTTGCCGGCGGCGGCCGGCGGGTACCACGGTAGCGTCCAGGACCGTGGTACCACGGTCCTGGACGCTACCGTGGTACCAGCAGCGTTGGGTGCCGGTTGCGGTCCACGCGTCATGGTTGGACCGCGGGCCCGGCCTTTCTTGTCCGGCGGTGGTGGTTTTTGTGACCGCGGACCCTTGGCTGGATGCCACCCCTCCTAATCCACGTTCCGCTGAAATTTTCGGGTTCAGTGACTTCAGTCGAGGTTCCAGATCACAAAATTTTCCCGGCTGGACTGTACGAACCAAAAGCAAAACTTAAGTATCTAAGTGTCTCAGCGCTTGCTGAATTTGTCCCCGCTTGCACCTGGCCAGCTCTTGCAAGTTGCCAATGTTCTGTAGGGCCTAGGGAATTTACAACCCCCCCCTAGGGAATCTTTGATTTCGGTGCACCTTGACGTTTCAAATATAACGCACTTGTCCGTTCACCTAAGATTTTTGCAAGTCCAGCGTGGCCACAAATTGTGAGGACCAGATCGCCTGCCTATCAATTCCTAAACGCTGGTTGGCTTGTTCGCAACAAAAATATCCGGCAGCGGATCCTCTCCCTGACCAGTACACGCTAGCGGTGGAAGATAGCACCCCCGGCGTCGTGAAAATCATTTTCTGCGCGCTGGTTGGTCCGCGCGCAAATTAGCGGCTGGAACAACGCCAGTGTGCGTGCACACCAGTCACCACGACAGACAAGTGACAAGACAGACACGTCGCTCTCGCGAACAAGATTCGACCCTTGCTGCGTGCCGTCCATCTAGATTTGTTTCGGCAAGGCGCACAAGTTTGTCCACGAACGCGCGAATCCGCTGTGCTTGGGAATCAATATTTGCGTTTTGGTTGGCGTGTGTGCAACGGAAATAGTGACCAGCAGCCTCGCTAGCGACGTGTCAGACACGAATCCTGGGAGTCTTAAGGCGGAGTGGAGGCGGTGGACAGACAAAACCTTCCGACAACCTATCTTGCCTACAACAACTGAGGCAACGATAAGTGAAGGGACATCGCGGGCAACGACAGAAAAAGATTTTATTACAGTGAAGCCACAGAATAGGAATTACAGGAAAACTTGTATATACACGCTTGGATTACCTACAAATGTCCAGGTGAAGGCTGGGCACGCCTACGCGAGTTTGCAAGCAAATCGTGTTACACCGTCCTTATTGACGAGAGACCTGGCGACAGAGCCACTTGACGTGGCGAGACTGCATCCGATCATGACCTTCGACTCCGTAGCTTTACAGCGGTCGGAGGGCCAGGCAACCGAACTTGGTCCTTCTATCGAGGAATCGGCCGACTTCTGCTGGATATGCATGGGAGGGGCGGGAGAAGGACTGGTACGCGTGGATTGGTGCCCTTCAATACATGTGGCGTGTTGCGTCTTCGGTTTTTTATTCAACTACGAATTTAGCTCCCCTCCTCCCCGCTCTCCCCCGTGGCTCTGTGTTAGCCGCCCTCTCTCCTTCCCGTTAACGCACAGCACCGCGCTTACATGCGCACCCCACCCCCGCCGTTTCCACTTTCCTCCCTCGCTGTTTCCTTTTCCTTTGGCCCGGGTAGGTGAGTGTCAGTGCTGCATGCGATCCCCCCCCCATGTTGCCCTACTCTTGCCGACCCCCCAGTATTGGCTCACTCTTCTGCCTGCCATGATACCTTTATGCGCCGTGCCCCTTTATCCCCCCCTTGGCCTCGTGGACTGTGACCACCTCCCCCCCTCCTCCGCCCCGCAGGAGTTTCGGTTGGACCGCCCCTGTGCGTGCGCCAGCAGCGTCCACCTGGGCTGCTTGGCCAAGTGGCAGCTGCGGTGTGCCGGCCAACGGTACGCTGCCCTCATTCCTTATGCTGCCACATGCGAGTCTCGATTGCTGGTGGCCACCTAGTGGTTGCATCCTGAGTGGTTGGAGGAACCGTGCATGCAAGCGACGCACAGCTAGGCATGGGTTGTGCCGTGTCTCTTTACCACTTCGTGATGGTCCCCTCCTGTGGGGTGGTGTGCTGTTCCGTGATGGTCCCCTCCTGTGGGGTGGTGTACTGTTCGGTGATGGTCCCCTCCTGTGGGGTGGTGTACTGTTCCGTGATGGTCCCCTCCTGTGGGGTGGTACTGTTCTGTGATGGTTTGCTGCCTTGGTCACCGCCCAAATGCATGGCGTGTGGACACCTGCACCGAATGGCATCCCAAATCCCGGTAGGCGACGCCTGCACCGGATGGCGGCCCAATCCCCGTTAGACAAAGTGCGAGCTTCACCAGCGCCCCCAACCGATATCCGCGCCCAACAACCGGGTACTCAATGGCTGTGCCTCGCCACCCCGCGTCCCTTGCCACTTCTCCCCTCCCCTTTGCTCCCTGGCTGCAGGCAGGAGACCCACTGCCGGCTGTGTGACGGCACGCTGCCCCCATGGCAGGACGTGGTGGAGCGCATCTGCAAGGAGAGGCTTCCCTCCCTCAACATTTCAGACGCGGTATGTGCGGCAGGTGATAGTTGTCGGCACGGTACGCGGCAGCAAGCACGCCGCATGCCTTCTCTTTGGCACTACTGTTGGCAGGCATCATGGCCAGGGCTGTGGGGGGTGCCTCTAGCCAGGCAGACGTGATATACAACCGCGTGCCTGCCCTAGTGGGTGCTCCGCACGGCAGCTGGTCTCTGCTACTGGTCTCTGCTTGCGCGTGCAGTCGTGCCCTTGTGGGTGGGTGGGCGGCTGCCCTGCCGCTGGCGCGACATGCGTCCATCCCTTGCTGCACGCGTGGTATGGCGGGTGACCACAGAGGGTGGGGACGGACGGTGGAGGGCTCATGGAGATGATGGGCCTGCCGCTGCTTGTGGGGTGCTTGTGGGATTTGGCGGTCATTGCATGTAGCCAGCGGTGTACTCCTGTGAGCATGCTGGCAGTGAACGCCCTCTGCCCTTCCCAACGCACAAATGAAACAAGGAGGCCTGTCGCTGGGCAGGCAAGGGGGGCATGGTGGGTCTTCCTTGTCGCTTCCCCTTGTCGGTTCCCTGCCGTGACGGGTCTTCCGTGGTTGTGCGACCGCAACCCCTGCTCCGTGGACCACCCATTCCCCCCCGCCTCCCTGGCAGGTGATTGACGTGTCCATCCAGGGCCACAACTTCAGCTTCCCTTCGGGCGGCCACCTGGGCGGCAAGGACCTGTTTGTGGAGCAGATCTGCCGTGAAGGAGGTGCGCCGCCGCTGTTTGCCTGTCTGTGTGCGCTAGGTTGTCCTCGCGTGCCTGCACGCACAGATGTGCCATGCACGCCTTTGCTCGCATGCGTGCCTTTGCCATGCCACCCCTTGTGGCCTGCATGCTCGTTACCTTGCCGGCACCGGTGTGCGCTGCCAGACACCCTTGCGCGCGCATGCCTCTCTCTTGTTGCCTGCACCTCCCTGCCGCTCCATTAACATTCGTTGGGAGGTAGACCTACGAATAATATGGAGGCAGCGCTGCCACCTGTCCCTTTGCAGTGTGTACGGGAATGGGAATTGTGTGGACGAGCAGGCAAGAGCAGGTATCTAGCTGTTGTGGGATGCCCATCCATGTTTCTGTCTTGTGTGTTTGTTGGAAAGCCCGGGTGTGCCCATCCTGTGCACTCTTCGAACCTGCGCTACGCCGTGCTCTGATACGTCGGATGTCTGTTTCTCCCCACCCTGCCCCCGTCCCAACCTTTCCTTTCCCCCTCTTCCCTGCAGGCCTCGACAGCACGCTGAGCCTCGAGTTCCAGTGCTGCGACCCGCTGGACGGTTCCGTCATCATGCTCAAGGGCCTGGGCGCGCTGCACGCATCCGTGTTCTGCGCCACGATCAACGCCGCCGCCAGGAGGGCGCGCAACAAGGCCGCGGCCGCCGCCGCCGCTGCTGCTGCTGCCTCTGCGGCGGCCAGTTCCTCCGCCTCATCTCACTCAAGTGGGCCCGCCGCCACATCGAGTGAGCGGCCAGCACAGACCGCGGCGACACCTGCACCGTCTGCACATGCGATGATGTCTTCGTCTCCACCGTCCGAGGCAGCAGGGAGTCACGTGCTTACGCGGTCCACGTCAGCACCCCCCTGCACACCGCAGCGGCAAGGGCTCTCTGTCCCCCCTCCCATGGGTGCGGATATCAGCAGTTCCAGCGACCAGCAAGCGGCGGGAAGGGTGAGGACCAATCGTCCAAACATGGACGTGACCGGTGGCGCAGCAGGTCACTATAGCGGTGGCTGCCACTATCGTGACCACGACACCTGCACGGGCTGCCGCGTGCTGGACGTGTACAATAACTACTTACGCCGCGTTGTGGCCACCCAGGCCACCTCCAGCACGGCGCCTGCGCCCACCGGCCGCTATCACCACCATAGCAATCAAGGGGCCAACAGCAGCAACAGCAGCAGCAGCAGCAGCAGCAGCAGTAATAGCAGCAGCCAGCGGCAAGAGCGAGCGGAAAGTGGTGGCCGCCGCCACCACCACCACCACCACCACCACCACCACCAGCACCACCATCAGCAGCAGCAGCACCACCATCATCATCAGCACAGCCGGCATCACCCCAGCAGCCAACACCAGCGTAGGTTTGGCGAGGAGGAGGGCTGGCTGGCGAACGCGCGGCGCGAACGTGACAGGGACACCGAGGCACACCGGCGGATGATGATGATGGAGGAGGCCAGGGCGGCCGCGGCGGCCGCGTGTCCAGGTGGCGGGCGCTCGTCACATGGTTCCTCACTGCTGGCCAAGTGCAAGCAGTCGCTGCGCCGCGTGCTGGCCATCTCACACAGCCACACGGACACGCCCAGCTGGTTGTGAGCAAGGGGATTGCAGCCTGGAGCTCGTGCACGGGTTGCCTGGTAAAGCGGCCTGGTTGGAGCTTTGGGATGCTGCCGAGATCGTGCTACCTGCAGGATGGCAGTGTGCATGCTTACCCTAGCCTTATTCATTACTTAATCAAATATCACGTAGATTGCGTCACGTGGGTACCAATAAAGAAACCTTCAACCCCTGTACACCATGAGGAGGAGCGAGGGCGCCCTAGCTTCTCTAACTGCCCGAAGTGGGCAGGCCTCAGAGCGCTCTCTCCGCAACATGGTGCGGGCGCAACTGTGGGTGCAATAAAGCTTCGGCATAGCAAAAGCGTGGCGGATGCCGTAAGACTGCCCCATGGTCTAGAGCCCACAGACAGGCGTGGAACGTATGTAGAGGCGCTGGATTGGGACTAAAAAAAGGCTTCTCCCGGAGCCTGAGGGGCTTCATGTTTCCCCACAACCCAGGGTACACCCACAAACCCCTAGCCTTGCACGTGCACCAATTTCCCGGGGTGGTGGCCTAATGTATTTTAATGCCTGGTGCTAGGCACGATGCATCAGCCGTCCTTTCGTCTGGTTGGCACGCTACTGTAATTTTATGAGTTTGTACATAGGATGTATTGTGTTGATACTTGATATTTACTTGACAGGAGTTGGTGCAGGGAGCGCAAGATTTGCATGGCCTGCAAGAATGCAAGGGAGGACTCGGTCGGTTCAACGAGGCATGATAGTTGAATAGAAGAGATAGCGGCGTGCATGCATGGCACACAGGTGTTTAAAATTTACGTGTTTTATTTGAAGAGATAAATGTATGCTGAATTTTCTTCAACAACTTGCATGCCGGATATGGCCGGCTGTGAACCACATGCATTCTTATTATTGATTAATGCATCATCCATGGGGGTCCCGTTATAGGCAGGGCGTGGCTTGATTCTTGAATGCATCATCCATGGCCATTATGGGCGCACATGCGCTGGGGCCGCGTGGTAGGCTAAGCCTTACGAACTAATCTACACTAGTTATTGCTATATTCCCTAGACTGGGGGTGCCTGCCAAGGCTTGTGGTCGACGTGGATGACGTCCCCCCGCCAGTATACCGGTTTCCCCCCTGCGCTTTGCCGGAGCTGGAGGTAGGTCGGCCATAGCTCGCGTCGTCATTGTTGCTGGGCCAGGGTCAGGTCGTCGTCCAGCGTGAAGTGAGTCCTCGAGAGCTTCTTGCGGTTTTTAAGAAACAATAGCTTGTCCGCCATGTACTTAACTCGCGTTATTACATAACGCAATTTTTTGCGTTGTGAGGTTATAACGCAAAAAATTGCGTTGTTAGTCGGGGTAAAATTGGCTCTTTTTTAGCAAATTTAGCAAATTAGCAAATTAGCGGAAGGCGGGGGCCGAGATTAATTAAGAGGTACCTTGAAATTAAATAAGACGCACACCTCTATCGAGATATATGTTCGGAGGCGAATTTCTATTGGCGTTAATTTGTAGTATTGTACGAAAACATGTCAAGGGTGACGGAAAGAAGGACTTATGTTCCAATTCAATTCAATGCACGACGGTATTGGACGGAGTTCCCGGTCTGGCAAGCGGATTTTGGATCTCACGTTCAGAAAAGGGCTTGGGTACACGACGCGGCGCGACGTACGTTGTAAAATGGCTCGCAGAAAAGGAACCGTGGCGACTATTTGGCGCCGCGTCGGTCTTGACGTTGTTTGCTCCGTTGGATCTGCATCTACGGCGTTCGTGGGTTGTTTCGAAACCCGGTCGATGAGATTTTACGGAGAAGTAGGGTATATAAGTGATCTTTATTGTTTTCTTGATATAAGTGATCCTTTTTTGACCAAGCGGTGAACTGAATGTAGAAGTCGGAATGAATTATACGGTCTGACACGTTGTCGTACTATACTACAACTTAACGCCAATAGAAATTCGCCTCCAAAAATATATCTGGATAGAGGCATGCCTCTTATTTAATTTCAAGGTACCTCTTATTTAATCTCGGGCGGCGCCCTCCGGGAGTCGGGGTAAAATTGGTTAATTTGTAAACTGGGGACAACCTAGTCAGTATAAAATAACATGGACATAAAGTTAAAATAACATGGAGTTCAAACAACTATTTCCCAATAGTTTAGAGGCCAAACAACTGCAGTCAGGCTTAGTTTATAACCCTAGGATCTCATAAAAAAATCCCCGTACCCAAGTACCCAACGGTTGCCACGTGGCATCGATCATGCAATGCCAGCTGTAAATCAGGACTTTTTAGGGAAGACGAAGGTGATGGCCGAACGAAATCGCGCGTACCCACTGCAGTCCTGCTGTAGTCTAGCGACATGGCGCAGCTGTTTGACCCCAGGAAACGCGATCGTAACCTAATAGGAAGACATGTTAGCGTCCCAGCAACATACTGGGGTGAGAAATGGGCCATTTGATAGGTGTCGGCAGCGTTCTTGCTGGAATAAACTGCGATCAGGCCGGACGATAGAAACGTTGACAGCAATACCTTTCCGGCGTATTTTAAAGGATATATCGGTTTCTTTTTACTTTTTATGATACATAGTAGTCGTAAACGTGCAAGGGTGGCCAGAAATCGCCGAATCCAGCGACCATGCTGCACAGCTTTGGTGTGCCGAAATGCGCCATTTTGCGGCCACCGGCTGGGCCAAGGTAACGCCATCCATGCCTGGTAAAGCTTAAGCATCGTTTTCCTATCGATGTTTGACATTTATATATACGTTCTAGCTTGTGTAGCACATTCTTTTTGCACTATTCATGCTCTTTCTTGACCCTGGCCTGGCCCCTTTCTAAAACACCATTCTTAGATGCTTCCCTCAGTCAGTTGACCTGCCACAGGGTGATGGTGATAAGTTTTAGAGGCTGTATGGGTTTGAATACCTCCATATATGTTTGTTATACATTTCCCATACACATATTGCATGAGTGTGAGGCAGTTGGCTGGTCTCTGTGGCATCATCAAGCACGTAACTGGTGAGTAAAAGCTTCCCATTGACAGCATGTGCCACCAGGTGTGCTGGCCATCATGCACCTGGCAAGCTATAGCAGCTTAGGCCTAGTTTATCCTTGCTAGGGCAGGCTGAAATAGGCTCAACACCACTAGTTTGTTGGTGGCTGCCTCCTAGAATGCATGCCTTGCGTAGGGTGTCCGTACCACGTTACCTACGTGCATGGACAAGGTGGCCGCAGTGCCCGCTCTTCTCGTTAAGCGTGGCATGTGGCCAGCTTGTATTATTGGCTGCAGGTGGTTGCCCTGTCTTATTTTGACATATCTGGGCTTAGTTTGTGCATCTCCATGGGTTTATGCCCCCCAAGGGGCCCACGGTGCCTTTTGTGTGCACCCACTTGTCTACCCAGTGTTATAGTGTTATAATTTCATGGGTGTGGGGAAAATAGGAGGGCTGCTTATTTCAAGCCCATATGCAGCCACGAGGGTCTACATATATTGCTTTTACTCCAAAAAATTCAGTGCCTGCAATACTTGACCCATGTGGCATACCGGCCCCTTGTAGTGTGAGGGGGTCATAGTTTACGAGACCCATGTGTCTTCAACTTTGAATTTCACATAGCCAGGCTGGGAATTACATGCCAAGACCATATACTACATTTTTTTATATATCTCAGAGAATTCATAACTGGCCTCAGATAGCCCATATCATGCTTGCTTCATTAGATGTGTTTAAGGGGACTCGTCACCAAAACACCAAAAAATCAATAAAAATTCAAAACTCGCATTAAACCTATGCAAACAGTGCCCAAAAGTGATTGGGGACACAAAGTAGCATTTATGACGATTTGTCGTGCACTTACTAGGGGTATGTCGCCTGGCATGTGGCTAAAAATAGCACAAGACGCTAAACCGTTCTTGCCGCCCAACGGTCAATAGGAGCATCTGTTTGACCTGCCCATACATTCCAAACGAGTTCCCCCTCTCCTCGACCGTTTGAGCTACTAACATGGGTCGGCGGGGCAGGTTTGTGAGAGTTATTAATTTTCCCGCCAAAATACGGTCTTTTTTCGCGGGAAAATTAATAACTCTCACAAACCTGACCCGCTGAACCATGTTAGTAACTCAAACGGTCGAGGAGAGGGGGAACTTGTTTGGAATGTATGGGCAGGTCAATCAGATGCTCCTATTGACCGTGGCGTGGCAAAAACGGTTTAGCGTCTTGTGCTATTTTTAGCCAAATGCCGGGGGTAATACCCCAAGTAAGTGCACGACAAATCGTCATAAATGCTACTTTGGGTCCCCAAACCCATTTGGGCATTGTTCGCATAGGTTTAATGTGAGTTTTGAATTTTTATTGATTTTTTGGTGTTTTGGTGACGAGTCCCCTTAATTGAAATAAAGTGTTATAACGCAAAAAATTGCGTTATAAATGTGCTAACGCGAGTTAAAGGTGAGAAGCAGGGGAGGCGGGCCAGCCTTACTCCGCGAGCGGGGAAGGCGGGCAGCCGACATCGGCAGCTACGGCTCACCAGTGATGTGCATGGGGGCAAGAATGTCGCGCTTAAATGCCGTGAGAAGAGTCGTCGAGGTCTCATGTGCAGGCTGGTCGAAGTGCTTGACGATGACATTGTGGCCCTGCGCTGGGTGCGGTCGGCCTCCTCGCGGAGGTCGAGGGCTGCATGGTGGAGGTGGTGGAGGTGGCGTGGTGCTTGAGCAGGTCCGCCCAGGTCTGGGTGGGAGGGGCATCGCCATGCAGTTGGGCCAGCGGGGGCTGGCTTGGCGGCAATGTCCTTCACCGCCTGGGCGGTGAGGCCTGCGGTGTTCTGCATGCACTCCATGGCGATGGCCGTGTCCTTGAGGGGCTGGTCGATGTCGAGGAGCTGGGCCTTGAGGTCGGCGGTGGAGGTGGCAGTGGCAGTGGACTCGGTGGAGGCGAGGAGGGTGGAGGTGGAGGTGACGGTCACTGGTGGAAATGTGAGGGAGCTTAGCAGCCAGCGTGCCTCCCATTGCCGCCACATCTGTGGCAAGGGGGGTCACGTGCTGCTCGAAAGCTTCCTTAACGGGAGGGTGCGGACGATGGCTTCAGTCGCGACGGTTGGAGGGGGAGCCCAGATCTCGGCGTAAGAGCGCCCGAGGAGGGAGCAGAGGGCGAAGCGCTGGAGCCGGGGGCGTTTCATGCGCGAAATGAGATCAAGATCATCGGTGGTGCCAGGAAAGCCGTTGGGCCAGCGGCCGCGGTTGTGGGATATGAGGTGCAAGCACAGGGCTACAAGCGAGGCGCGCGTGCCGGAAAACACGTCTTCCATGAAGGCTCCGGCGGGGTTCGAGTCCAGAAGCCAGATGCCTTGATGTCAAAGGCGATCTCGCCCCCAGTTCGGCTCGGCAGGGCGACTAGCTGCGCTTGGGCTCAGGCGATGCAGATGGCGAGGCAAGCCCGGGGGGGCGGCTGGGCAACCACCAGTGCGCGACGTACTAGTGTCACCGCTGCCTTCCGGACCTGAGGGCGAAGCTGCAGCCGGAGCTGCAGGTCTACGTATTTTCATTGCTTACAGTAACGCAGCGGCCAGGCTGCGTTGCGTAGATGAGCGTTTGCTCGTCATATATTGCGTAACAGCTTCAGAAAATTATATCAGTGTGTGCGTCTTAGAAAGACGAAGCGATTGTGATATTCACAGCCGAATTCGGTGCCCAAATGTGAAAGTTATGAGCTCCGCCGTCAGCCATGGCTACCTCGTCGTGGCTCGTCGACGGGATTGATTAATTAATTAATTAGAAACATAACTCCGTTGGGAGTACATGTAGCACATATCCCTGAGAAGGGGCATATGGCTTTTAATACAATCTAGGCTACTTCCTGCAAGGCCGGTGGGAATGTAAGCTACCCTTGCTCTAGGTGCACCAGGGCACCTGCACCCTCATGATCTTCACACTATGCCCAGCTAAGGGGGAGTATGTCATGTGGGGGAAGATCATCATGGCTATACAAGAGCTAGGGCATGGCTTCTCGACAGAGAGCATCTCTCTGCATGGCATAGCATGGCTAAATTCTTAATGCGACATCCATGGGGGTCCCATTATAGGCAGGGCGTGGCTAAATGCTGAAGGCATCATCCATGGGGGCCATTATGGGCGCACATGCGCGTGGGCCACATGCTAGGCTAAGCCTGACTAATCTACACTACTGGTATATATTCCCTATAGTCTGAGGTGGCAGGGGGGGCCTGCCAGGGCTTGTGGTCAACGTGGATGACCGCCCCCCTCCGGTATACCGGCTTCCCCCTTGCGCTCTGCCGGAGCTGAAGGTACTGTCGGCCATAGCTCGCGTCGCCGCTGTTGCTGGGCCAGGGTCAAGTCGTCGTCCAGCGTGAAGCGAGTCTCCGAGAGCTTCTTGCGGCATTTAAGCAACGCTTGTCCGCCATGTACTTAAAGGTGAGGAGCACGCGTGCTGGGCCAGCCTTCCCCCGCGCACGGGGGAGGCGGACAGCCGACATGTCCAGCTCACCAGTGAGTAGCATGGGGGCAAGAATGGCGCGCTTAAATGCCTCAAGACGGCTCGTGGAGGTCTCACCTGCCGGCTGGTCGAAGTGCTTGACGATGACATTGTGGCTGCGCCGGGCGATGTCGGCTTCCTCGCGAAGGTCGAGGCCTCGAGGGCTTGTTGCTTGAGACTGTTGTGCCGTGATGGTGGAGGTGGTGGAGGTGCTGTGCTGCTTAAGCAAGTCAGCCCAGGTGCATGGAGGGAGCATCGCGCCGGCCGGGCCAGCAGGCGCCGGCTGGGCGGCGATGTCCTTCACCGCCTGGGCGGTGAGGCCGGCGGTGTCATGCAAGCTCTTGAGCAAGGGCGGTGGCGGTGGCTTGAAGGCGTTGGTCGAGGTCGAGGAGCTGGGCTTTGACGTCGGCAGTGAAGGCGGAAATGGCAGTGGAGGTGGAGGCGGCGGCGGTGGAAAGGCGAGGAAGTTCAGCAGCCAGCGCGCCACCCATTGCTGCGACGTCGGCAGCAAGGGGGGTCACGTGCTGCTGGAAGGCTTCCGTGAGGATGGAACGGAGGGCGGGGGCGGAGATGGATGGAGCCCGGGTTGGAAAATACGTGTGCGGGGTATAATACGTGGACTTAAAATACGCGTATTATACGTGGGGGGTATAAAATACGCGGCGGTAAAATGCGCGACAGTTTTTGTGGTCCAATTGTCAGTCACCCAATTAGCACGCTCCTTGATGATGGTCATGCAGTTATTACAACTGAAATTTGGTGTATATGTTTATTTATTAACATCTTCCATTTATGCCCTGCAATCCTATCTGATTATGATTTGATAAATGCAGGGGGGAGCATGCTGCAACGGGAATTGTAAGGAATCAATCAATTAATTAATTGTAAGGAAAGCCATCCACTATATAATGGACAGAAACGAGGGTCCAGCTGTAACGGTTGTTCTTGGCCCTGAGATCCTCGACAGCCACCTGCACGCTCTCCTTCTTCTTCACGAGAAGCTCGCCACCCAACAACTTCCGAGAAGGAGGGGTGACGTGCCCTCCTCGCATTGAAGGCAATGCCGTTCTCGATAAAAAATTCGGCAGCCAGCAGCTGGACACCTTTCTCGTCGACGGGAACCAGCCATTTGGTGATGCTCAGCTGGCCTTTGCTGGGAACCGACGACAAGTCAGCCGGCGCAGCCCCTCCCATCTCCGCCATTGCCCTGTTCAAATTGTGCTGCTTCTTGGCGTCTGACTGCTGCGACTTGTTGTTATACATCCTGAGAAACTTGCTCCGGATATTCGGTGGAATTTTGTCGCAGGGTAACATCCCTTCCCCTGCGATTCCGGCAAAGTGTGCACGGACTCGGAATACGCTGATTGCCCCCGCCCCGTATGAGAACTTCTTGTTGCAAAATGAGCAGAACTTATTCGACACAAACTGCGTTTTGTTACTAACAGCATCTGTGACTGCTTCTTTCTTCTCGAGAACGAAATCCCATTCAGGCCCTTTCTTCTTCATGGCTGCAAATCGAAAATGGCTGCATACTGTCGCACAGTCGCACTGGCCTCGTCGTCGCTATATTGCATTTATACACCGTCAGTAGCACAGCTGGCATTTTCTGGCACACTGTTATTACATATGCGTTATGTACCTAGTCCTAGCTGTCTCCTACCGGCCAAACATTTTGCAAGGCTTGCGCTTTATGAAAAGAACTGTACGCATCTACTTCTAGTAGTAAAAATCTCAAATGTGCAGTGAGCGCGCCGCGCCCAGAACCTGGGCACCGCGCCAGTGCCCGCTGCCCGCTGGTACCCCCGAGAAATTCTAAGTCCAAACCGCGTGGTCAGACGTAAAATACGCGTAAAATACGTCGAGGCCCATAATATGCTTTATCCCGCATTTTATCGCATTCGTACGGCGTACAGACCAACCCGGGATGGAGCCCAGATCTCGCCGTCAGAGCGCTGGAGAAGGGAGTTGAGGATGGCGTGCTGGAGCTGGGGGCGGGGGCAGCCGAACAGCATGCTGTGGTTGGTCCAGCGGCTGCCGTTGCCGCAGACTGAGGAGGCGAACTTGGTCGTACTGTAGAGATGGAGGCACAGGTCGTATAGCGAGGCGTAGTCCCCGAAGAAGATGCAGTGCATAGCATCGTCCGGGGACATGTTGGTCCAGTCGTGATCATCGACCTGGAAAGGTTCGGGCCGAAAGCGCGGTTCAGAGGGGCGGGACCCTCCTGTTTTGTCGGCTGAGCGGGTGCGTTTCGGGTCAGGCGATGCCGATGGCGAGGCATTAAGCCCGGGAGGTTGCTGGGCGACCACCAGTGCACGACTAAGTGTCACCGCTGCCTGCCGGACCTGAGGGCGAAGCTGCAGCCTGAGCTGCAGAATTTTCATGGCCGAGCGCATCCGCCAAACTGCGTTAAGTGAAGGGGCGTTTGCTCGTCATATATTGCAGTTAGCATTTTGGGCAACCAATATGCTAAGTGGATGCAGTTTGGAAAGACCTTTCCAACGCCGTGCTGACCGCGCCTGAAACAGACAAGGGACAAGAAAGATATGAGGTCCCGAAGTCCTAGCCGTCCGTGGCCGACTAGGGTGCAGTCCTCTGGTATAGTGGACAGGACACGTGGCAGGCCGTGCCTGCACAGGCTTAGCCTGTCCATCACGTGACTGTGGTCCACGTAGACCAGGAGGAGCAGCAGCCTGTGACTGGTGGGGTACTGGAGCTGGCACAGGACTGCAAGGATACTAGACCTTGCAGGCTTGTGACAGGTCCTGTACTTCCTAGGTTGCAGGAGTCTAGGCAAATCCAGCTTGTCCTGGCTCTGCACTGATGCCAGTGGACGTTGGGGATTTGTCTGTGGGCCTGCACGTGCCTCGTCACGCCGATGGGAACAAGGAACAACGAAAAGGATATAGCTTGGTCATGGGGGATGACCAGCTATCTTGGCAAGCACGAACCGTGGGTGCCCACATTGGACGTGGAAGTGACCACCGTGGTCGTGACTTGGTGCACGGGTTAAAAGGTTGCTGCCTGCAAGTTTGGCTCATCCCGTTGTGTGTGAAAGACCAGGAGCTCACGCTCTGGGCTTTGATCTTAACTCGTACTACTTTCCTGCTGCAAGTTTTCATGTCGATCGGCCGACGCTCGGGCAAACAGGCCTGAGTCGCAGTCTTCGAGCCGCCAATTAAGATACGTCGGTGCCGCCAGCGCGCAAGAGGTCGTTCTATCCTTACACGCATCAATCGAACGCATCTACCTTTGTGCAGGCTGCGTACGTCGCGCGAGGCCTTGCTGAAGGCGGGTGGGTTGCGGTTTTCGGCAACGCAGCTGGGCCGTCAGCTAACGACCCAGTGGTAATGAGGATAAGGGCGACGACGTCGCCAGGCGAAACGGGCAGAGTTGCCACGGAGCGTCTCGTCAGTATTCGGGACGAGATTGCATCTTTGATTTACAGTTTGGAGGTCGCGTACCAAGGAGGGCACGTGACGATACAAGCGCTGGACTTGGCGAGGGAGACGCTGAGTCAGTTAACCACCATCTGTTTGGGTGGTGCGAGACTGTATAATCGATCATTGGGTGGCCACAAGCTCATTGGGGGAAGGCACGGACGCATCCCACATCATACGGGACGCGCAGACGCGCGAGGAGGACAACCCGTGGTCCTCAGCAGAGGTTGTCGCACAAACGTGCGAGCACCTGGTCAACATCCTGATCCAGGAATCGCGCGGACACGCCGACCATTGGGTCATCACCACCAGGCCGCCGGGCATTTGGTCGACATTGGAGGACACGCCCCGAGTACAAAGGGCGCCAGGTGCGACAGGGCCGACCGTGACCGTCATCACAGGTCGTGAGGTTTCAGCCGAGGATTTCCACGATCAGTTCGTGGACAGACCTGCGGGCATCATCGCCAGGTCGTCGCAACAAATCGACGAGGGCGACGGGACGCAGGAGGGATACTCCGCTCGGCGACGGGCAGAGTTGCATATTCCGGCGGAGCCGGATCACGATTTCGGTGAGATAGGTCGGGGGTCGCGCAACGACCGACGGGGTGGTGGGAGCCAGTGGGTAAGAAACCTGGAGTGGTATCGCCGGGGCAGCGCGCCCAGAGTACCGGTGGAGCTAGCTGTCCGGGCTGACGGGAGCCCGGTAAGCCGAGTGTTCAAATGGTCCTTATAACGCAGAGGAGGTCCGAGCAGTTCCCCGAGTGGGAACACCGGTGGCGCTAACTGCGCAAGAGCGTGCATGAGGCAGAAGCAGAGTCTGGCCGGAGAGCAGCCGACGGCCTCTTCAGGCAACGCCAGCGCTTGAGTTTGTTCTTCTTTTCCCTTCGCCTGTATTGTTGTGTCGCCACTCTGTATATAATGCCTCGTGGCAAACCGGCGGGCGACGGCGACAAGGGCGAGGCGGAGGCGCTGGCAGGGGAGAGCCAGGAGCCTAGGAAGGACAAGGAGCACTTTGGTGGGGGAGGCTATCTCTACCAGCGACGGCGATGGGGGAAAGCGGCCGGGGGAGCAAGCGACGGCATGAGGACTCGGTGGAGGAGGCGAGGAAGGTGCGGGCGACATGGCCATCTGACGCGATGACGATGGCAAACGGGCAACCATGCAGCCGTGGAGAAGAGTATTAAAGAGGGATGCCTCCGCTGACGGCAATGGTAAGAGGCTCTGTAACGACTAAAAATGTTGTGTTTGCAACAGCCTCAGTTTCAACATTGATGTGAAAAGATCTTTATACCTGGGTTGGAGTCGCGACAGATAACTTCACGTCCAGAGAAGCAATGAAGATGGATCTTCAACAGTTAAGGGAATGAGTCCCCACCCTTGTTAGACACAACAGACAAGTTATATCCAAGTCGACTATCTGTTGAAGTTATAGTTGACTTTTAGCGAGGGTTGTTTGATTGATGAAACAAGGAAACCCTTGAATTACACCATAGCTTTAGCTTTCTTACACGCACACATGCACAGCCGCCACAAGCAGGATAAAAGTCATCGTGCACGCAGAGTCGGCTCAGCCCTACCCCGGAAGGACCAATCAAAAGTGAGAATCACTCAAGATAAGATCTTAGCTTCCGAATCCTCAACACAACACAAAGCCAGCACATACGGAATCTCCATGACCTGGAACCAGATCCACCAGGTACAACGGTAATAAAGAGAATCTATGACTGACTGAACAAAACCATGCAAAGTACCCTACGTGGATCAGGCCACGACCAATGAGGGTAGAACAATAAAGTCTACAGATCTCAGCAGGCCCAATATCCATCAGACGTCGAAGCCTCCTAACTTCTCAAATAATTGTCCTAAAGAACTCATAATAAGATCAACAGTAGGAAAACTTTGGATGTAACATTTGGTTGTTACATATCTCCCCCTCAAGACAGGAACTCCCAGTTCCTAGAAGCCAAGAAGAATAAAACAACAACCTCCACAAAAAAACAACACAACAATAAACAGGAAGTCCACCACCTCTTGGGACAAGCAAGTGGGTTTTTACATCCCCAAAGGGCCTCCTATCTCATTATCATCTGATCCTGGTCAACCCTGAATAAGACAAATTCACCCACAGATGAAATGCCATCAAGTGACCCAAACACACAGGCAACCATGCCTGGATAATACAACTGCAAGACTACCATGAACCCAGAACTGTCATTACTGGAAATCTGGACTGGACATCAGAACTGGCCTCCTCCATTCTGGATCCCCACCTCACTCCACAGCCCCATCTCCAACCATCCTGGAAACCCTTCACAAAGTGAACCAATCCCCCTTCTTCGTGTCCTTCCCCCTCGTTCCAAACACTGGGAAATGCTCCACCATGGACACCAGATCTGGCCAGTTCCTGCTGACCTGAATAGCCAGGCAGGTCTCAGCAGCCTTGCCCAACTCAGCTGAAAACCTACTGCACTGGGCAGGGTAGGACAGAGTAACCACAGCCTGTCGGAGGGGGTCGAAGACCCAGCCACTGGCAGTCTTATGGCGACATAGCCAGCTGCTATAGGACCACCACAGCTGTAGGAAGGCCTTGATAGGCCCCCACCTGGCCCCAAGATGGGTACCAGCACCCTCAAGGGCGTGAGCCTGGCCCTCAGCTCGTTAGGGAACTTTGGTAACTGCAGCCCCACGAAGACCGTGCTGTCCTTGTGTGGGAAACATGACATCACAGAGCAGCTGGACGACGGAGTCATGTCAAACTCTCCCTGCTTGACAGCTTGCTCGAGTAGCTCAGTGTAGGTCTGGGAATAACCAACTGGCTTGAGCTCTGCAAAGGCGAGTCTCAGGTCACTGGGCAGAGCCGCCATCAAGTCCTGGCCCTCCACCGGCCTCATGTCAAACGAAGGCCACGGGTACACTGCAAAGACGGTGTGCATAATGTAAGCCACCATGGGTGAACCAATCTCACAAAGACTGGGGGGCAGACAGTCCAGGGCCAACTCTACCATACCCTCAGGTACTAGTTCACCCTCCTCCACCACTGTCTGGTCGAGGGCCTTCATGGCTGTGTACAAGGATTTACACCACTCGCACTGTTCAGGGACACATTTACGGTGGTCCAAGTACTGCTCCACCTGTTTTGTTGGGACAACGGACCTGGGCAAGTGTACCACCACCTTAGGGGGTGGAGGAGCCTCCGTAGAGGAGGGAACTGAGGCCACCATGGTGGGGATAGCCTCCTGAGCTACCTGGGCCTCAGAGGCTGCAGGCACAGCAGAACCCACAAGTGGAAGGTGCCCAGCCCTCAAGTGTTCTGCCATCTGAGTAACCAAACCCTCCACATGAGCCAACCTTGATATAAGGGCCCCGTGACGCTGCTCGTGCCGCTGCTGATCATGTACCATACGCTGGAACAGGTTGAGAAAATGGGCTTCCACGAACCCAGCGTCTTCCTGGAGCGAAGTACCAGTGGCCCTGGGGCCAGCGTAGTCGTGCTGAAAGACATACGTAGCCCTCACGTCCTCTTGGAGTTGGGCAGGTGACCTGGGTGTCCCCTCAGGATGGGAGTCTGCCATGGCTGGCAACCACAGACACACAGCACCAAAAAGGGGCGTTAGCAGTGCTCACTGGGAGCTATGAAGGGGAGCACACCGCTCAGAGCCCATGACATACCACTCAGGCAAGGTGATCCCATGACGCTGACAATAATCTAGTACAGCAGAGTGACTGTTGGTGAGATCAGACAACCACAGCCACGTAGCAGTCACCTCTAGCTCTCCCTTCCAGTGTACCTTAAACTGCAGCTGTTTAGTACGACCTTTCCCCTTCACCCTGTGAGCCAACAACCGCTCCACTTCATAGATCTTCTCCCCCTCAGAATCCAACTCATAAGGCAAAGGGGCAGACAATCTGCCTGGCAAGGTGTTACGCCTGTACAGCTTCAGCTGTGCTAGGTGAAAAATATTATTCCTGAGCTTCCAGTGAGAAGGCACCTGGACCTGGACCACGGTACCATAGTGAAAGGTGGCCAACACTGGGTAAGGACCCAACCAGAGTGGTTGCAGTTTCCTGCATTGCTCCTTCTCAGGCAGCACTCTGTTGGCTTCCAACAACACCAAGTCCCCGGGAGCTACAAAGGAATGACTGGCCACCGTTTGCTGCCAGGCGTGAGTCAGGTACTTGTCCTGTGTCCTCAGCAGCTGGGTAGCCACAATGCTGTGAGCCTCCTGGAAGGAAGCCAACAACTGTGTTACGTCGCGTAACAATTCGTTGTAGTTACGGACGTAAATTAGGTCCTTGGCCTCGGTTGTTCCTAGGTTTACGTGTAGTCCTAGCTGGGACATTATTGTCCTCGTAACAGTACTGTGGTATATTGGGTGCCTTTGGGCGCCGCGCCGCATACTTTATTAGTGGTCCCTATCCTTTGGTAGAATGTAGTGGACCGGCGTGCATCTGTGCACCTGCCTGTGTTTCTGTGTTTCTGCAGGCGAGGGCCAAGTCGGCCCGAGCCTGTTGGACCGTTGGTGACCATTTATGCACGTTCCCCTCCTTGTGTGGACACTCGGCGTGTGTTAAATGAATTAACACATATTAGCTTGGGTCACGGCAGTTTAGTTGTGTTTCCTTCCTCTATTCCTGGAATAAACGGGTTTGGTTAAATGGCTTATGGCGTATTACAGTAGCACATATGTAAATGCATTGAGATCTGGATCGTCTCGTTCGTCTTTCGCTAGGGGTTTAACTAGAGGCGGCCTTACTAGTCTAGGTAGCATCAGGACAGGTAGAGGTAGAGGTGGCGGCCGAGGCTTGCGGCGTAACAATGGACTCGGAGGTAGTTTAGATAGAGAGCGAGACGACGATCCTCTGCAACATACGCCATTGAATCAACCCTTCCGCGACTGGGAAAATGAAGACGACACCTACTTGACAGGTAATGGGCGGGTCGCCTGCGAGCTGGGGGGGTAGTGCTGCCCGATTCGGGACACGCCCTGCCTAGAAGATAGACCTGCTCGAAGCGGAAAATCCTTTTATAGATAGCTCCTTTTCCTCGTTTTGTTTTCCTGAGAAATGTTGCTTACTGTCGTAGACAGGTGATGGTTTTGGTTCTCCGGTAGAGAGACGACTAGCGTCTCGTAGATTACGCTTTTTCTGCATCTTGCCTTCTTTGTATTTAGACGACCCATCGCCGGACGCAGAATTCTTGAAACCGGATACTTACGACCACCTGGCGCTGGAAACCTCGTCCCTGCGTGCGTCGTCAATCTGGTTCGGTTTCAGACACCCGAGATAAGTCGCCTTCTCCTCGTTCTCCTCATTTGACTACTCAAGACCTACCAGGTGCGTTACCATGAGCCAGCGGCGATCTTTTACTGCTCCTTCCCATTCTTCTAGTGATAATAGTCTAGCTAAATATTACGTAGTGATTACGCCTCAATGGTCCTCCATTTTCCTTTCTTGGTCCGACGCTAGGAAGATCGTTCAGAATCGTGTATACAACGTAATTAGGTATAAGAAATTTATGTCCTTCGAAGAAGCTCAGCAGTTCCTTATAGATCATAGCCAAACAGATTTAGGCCTGCATGTACGCCCTATTCCTCATGGTCGTCCTCCCGTAGAAGCTCTAGTCTTTGCTACCCCTCCTTCTTCTCCCCCTAAACGGGCTGCATCTGCATCTGCTTCAGATACTCCTCTCACTTTGGAGTTTGGTTCCCTATCCATTACTGTTGTTAAAAAGGATTGATTTTAATTTTGTCCTTGCTTCAGACCTTCAAGGTTTTTCCTTTTTCCTTTGTTGCTTTCATCTAGATTCCTATTCCTTTACTTAATTAAAGATGGATCCAGTGGGTGGAGATATGTCGCCTATACCTACCAATAATAATAATAATACTAATAATAATAATACAATAACAATAACAATACTCGTGGTAACCGACGGGACTCCTTGGAAACGGTACACCATCTCACTCCTCAAGGTATTCTGCGTACCTCACCTCCTTCTCCTGTTGCTGGTGGTCGCCGTCGTCCCTCAATTACCCCACCTACCTATGAACAACGTATTTCACAAGTCAGATTTAGTGATGAACCTTCTTTTGCTGTGAACCAGGCCCCTGCCCCTTCTGCAACCTTGGCTCACCCCTCCAGCAGGTCCTCACTCACTAACAATGCTTCTAGGCCTCCTTCCCACCCTGTGCCTTCCATGCCTGCCTTAACACGGGTCGTACCTCTGCCCCTGTCGGCCCTTCTGGGCGCCCTAGTGCAGTTCCCTTTTACCCACCTGCTTCCTGGTCCTACCCTGAGACGGCCTATGAGGCTGCCCAGGTCCCTACCCGTGTGGCTGATTTAGAAGTTAATAATGATTTCAGTACCATGCCCCTAGATGATAGGAATTATGATCATTTTGCCTACTCCTCTCTTCGTGAGCAATATACTGTTCCCTTCTCCTATGGGCACCATCCTGAAACGGTGGCTCCCTCTAGACCCCTACCCAAAACTTTTCCTATCCCTTCCTTCTATCCCGCTTATGTAGCAGTGGAAGATAGTGGCCCTATGGGAAAAACTGATTCTTCTAATCCCCCTAAGCCTCCTGCTCTTCCCCTCTTTGCCAACCTTCCTAAGCTGGATGTCAAGTCTACCCCTCAACAGTTTTTCACCTTCATTATGTTGCTCACCCAGAACACAGAGTCCTGGCAGAACCACAATAGGTGGCGCCTCTCTGATGCTGTACTAGTTCCTCATTATCTTACTACCTGCATTACTCCTGAGCTTGCTAACCTCATCCAGTGTGAGTCTCTTGCCTCTCATGCCTACCCAAACTCTGTAGCAGAATTGTTTAAGCGTTTAGAGAACCATTTAGTCCCTCCCGATGCAGATTGGCAGGATAGATTAGCCTTTGGTACCTTGCAGCAGGGTACCAAATCCTTCAAAGAATATATGAAAGAGTTTGATGCCCAGATGGTACGAATTAGGGATTTGTCGGGCGCAGAAGTACGTGCCCGCTTCCTTCAGGGCCTCAGTAGACCCTTATTGCGTGAAGTCAAGCGCCAGTTCTCTGCCTACCGTTTTACTGACCTGCCCCTCAAGCATGTGCGCCAGCATCTTTTACGAGTAGCAGATTTCTTCTCCACGCCTTCTCTTCCTACCCGTTCCCGTATTAATAATATTAGCCTTACCCCTGAGGAGGAGAACTCCTATGTAGAAGAATTAGATATTTGTGTGACTGACCTTTCAGCTCTGGATGTCTCTCATATCACCTGCTATCATTGTAAGGAAGTAGGTCATCTTAAACGTGAGTGCCCCAAGTTCCTTTCGGGTGCTCCCCCTCATCCCGACGCTCGCCCTCCTCGTACCCCTCAGCGTGCTCCTATTCGTCCCACTTCAGGACGCATTCCTTCAGCTACCCCTAGTAGGCTGAATGCTGTGCAGACAGGATCCCCAGGGTTCCCCTATGATAATCAGGCTCCCGCACCCTCTTCAATCCCTCGTGACCCTCCAGCAGTGGCTTTTCCGCCAGGGTCTTCTTCGGGGTTAGTTCCTATGGATTTGGGGGGGGAGGGGGAACAGTAGGCCTGTCAGCCGGGGGTAACCTGGACAGGTCCTTAGATAGTACCCCAGATAATAATTTTTGCTTGCCTGTTTTTATAACCTCTGTAGGAGCTGAATCATCCCTACCACTACGTGTGCGTCCTCTTATGTTCTTGAATGGTGGCTTAACCGTCCCTCATACTGTTGTAGACCCCTTCTTGCATGCTGATGAACTCTTGAATGTCTCTGTGTTAGTGGATAGCGGTGCGGCTAGCTCCTTTGTGAGCGAGGCCCTAGTTAGGCGTTTAGGACTAGTCCCTACCCCTCACACAAAAACTGTCACTGTCCATTATGCTGACGGTCGCACCAGTCATTCCCCGGGTACGGTGTCCCTTCCCCTGGTCATACAAGGACGTACGGTCAACCTGACGGCCACTATAGGCCCTATCACTACAGCTGATGTATTACTAGGATTAGATTGGCACCAGGATAATAAATTACTATTAATTATGATACTATGGTCATTTGGTTTCCAGATAGCTCTTACTGGGTACCAGAACGTCATTATAGATTAGAAAATTTATCCTTGGTAGATATTACTCCTCCTACACCTGTTGATCCTCCTGTGAGACCTATACCTGAAGTATTAATGTCCAATGACGAATTGCGATCTGAACTAAAGGAATATGGATACCTATTATGTATGTTCCTTCAGTTAGAAGTACAAGAGATACCTATCACTAATAATAGTGTGGATATAGATGTAAATACAGTGGATACAATAGGAGTGGGATTTACTGAAAATGAAATAGTAAGATACATGGCTGTGATAGATTCCTCAAAAGTATTTGAAGAAAAGACTCCTTCTTATCCTCCTCCTCGTTCTGTTTTACACCGTGTAGTTATCAAGGACGGTGCAGTTCCTACGCACTCTCCGATGTATAGAATGGGCCCTACAGAATTAAAGGAACTAAAACAGATTTTAGTATCACTATTAGAAGCAGGATTGATAGAGCCTAGTAACTCCCCCTACTCCGCTGGTGTCCTGTTAGTTCCTAAGCCAAATGGCAAGTTTCGCCTAGTTACTGATTATAGGAAGTTAAACGATATTACTGTGAAGTCTAAATACCCTCTACCTCGTATTGATGATATATTTAATAAGGTTAAAGGTTCTACCTGTTTCACAGTACTAGATTGTGCGGATGGTTTTTGGCAACTACGTATAGCTCCTGAGGATTGCCACAAAACCGCCTTTGCTACCCCTTTTGGGCATTACCAGTTTAGAGTAGCGGCTATGGGACTCTGTAACTCTCCTGCCTCTTTCCAAATGTTAATGAATGAAGTGCTTAGACCTGTTATGGGAAATTCCACCTTCCTCAAGTGTCCTCTGATTTAAAGGATCCTTCCTTCTCCTCTGTTTCTTTATCTGAGCATGACCGTTCTTGTGCTCAAGCTTACTTAGATGATATCCTTATTTATTCTCCTGATTTTGAAACGCACCTACGTGATTTAAAGAAAGTATTAGAAATCATGGCTGAAAATTCTTTATGGGCGCGCCGTGCTAAAGTTCGCTCTGGTAGGAGTGTCCCATTTTTAGGGCACGTTCTGTCAGATGCCGGGGTTGCTACCGACCCGGACAAGACTAAGTCAATTCAGGAATGGCCTACCCCTACCGACGTTAAAGGTGTACGTAGTTTTCTAGGAATTGCTTCTTACTATAGGCGTTTTATCCCGCGTTTCGCAACTATAGCAGCCCCTATTAATCATCTATTAAAGAAGGATATCCCCTTTGTTTGGAGTAGTGAATGTCAGTCGGCTTTTCAGTGTCTAAAATCCCTACTCCTCTCCCCTCCTGTACTCATCCTACCGGATACTACTAAACCCTTTGTTGTAGCTACAGATGCTAGCAAGGTAGCTATAGGGGGCGTCCTTCTCCAGGATCAGGGTCAGGGCTTACAGCCAATCGAGTATATCTCTAGGACAATGCTTCCTGCGGAGCGTAACTATCCCGTACACCAGCAGAACTATTAGCTGTGGTGTATTGTTGCCACGCGTGGCAGCACTTTCTTAAAGGTGCTCAATTTGATGTTTGTCTGAATGAACCCTGTGAGATTGATCCTTATAGATTAGTTATCCAGACAGATCACCGTCCTCTTACCCATCTTCTCTCACAACCCAACCTTACCCCTCGTCAAGCGCGCTGGATGGAGTTTTTAGCACAGTTTTCCCCTTTTAAACTTCAGTATGTTAAGGGTGTAGATAACATAGTACCAGATGCACTCTCCGTCGTGCAGATTACTCCTTTTTCGAGGACCTTGATGTTCTCAATACTACTCTAGTTCCTACTACTATGGGTGTAACCCCGTATGGTGAACTACCTGATGATGAATCCTATGCCTACCTCTTTCATACAGCTGTTCGCATGCCTGATCTCCTTTCTCACGTAGGACTCTCTCTCCCGTGTGAGGCCCTTCCTGTGGCCTCGGTGGGGGGGGAGGGGAAAAATAAAATTTCTATACCGCTTAGCCATATAGCGACTAGGTCAGGAAAGTCTTATGAAAACATAGTCCCTCTAGGACCTCCCCTTCTCTTTGGCAAGGCGGTAGGAGATCTCTTTAAACCTGTTCTGGATACCTCTGTAGCGATGCCTACCTCTGATCTTGAACGCCTTATTAGTAGATTTACGGCCACTGAGCCGGAAGCATTAGCTGCCATTGCTGCCCATCCCCAACAATTAGGCAAGCACCCTTGTAAATTTGTAGGTGGATTTTTATATGTGCAGATAGCAGATTCTCCCCCTCAATGGCGCCTGTATGTCCCTCCTATCTGTCGCTCCTCCTTGCTCTTTGAGTTGCATGACTTAGCTGCTCACAGGGTGGTAAACGGGTACGGGACCTAGTAGCCCGCTCTTACTACTGGCCTTCCCTTTTAAAGGATGTAGATGAGTATGTTAGAACCTGTCAATCTTGCCAGGAATGAAACCCAACAATGTAGGACAGATAGCAGAGCCTAGGACCTTACCTGATCCCATCATGCCGTGGGACTCCATTATGATGGATTTTGTAGGACCTTTTAGGAAGAATGATAGAGGTAACGCCCAGATCCTTGTTTTTGTAGATCGTTTTACTCGTATGTGTCATCTCGTGCCGTGTCCCTTAGAACTCACCGCACGCGATTGCGCACGCCTATACCTTAATAACGTATATAGATATCATGGTTTGAGTAGGCAGTTTATTAGTGATAAGGATAAGTTATTTACTTCTGATTTTTGGCAGCAGTTCTTCGCTGCTATCGGTACCAAGGTCACCTTCGGTACTGCCTACCACTCCTCCTCGTCTCATTTAGTAGAACGTTTGAATAGGGTAGTGGAAGAAGCTCTGCGTCACTATGTGAATGGCTCTGGGAGTGATTGGGAGGATTATCTATGTTGGTAGAGTTTTCCCTTAACAACTGCCCTCAGGCTGCGCATGGTTATACGCCCTTCTTCCTAGATACTGGTAGACAACCTCTTACCCCTACCTCCTCTTAGCTAGTCCTTTAAGGGACAAGGATGATGTGTCCCGGGATACAGTTAAAGCCCGACCGGCTCAGCTATGGCGGTCGGTCACGTTGAGCTTGGGATAAGGTGAACACAGAGAACTGCTGTCGGAGCTGGCCCACCACTGGTTTATGTCTTAGCCAGCAAACCCTATCCGGTTAGCCGTAACCGTGGGACAAGCTAGCTGTCCGTACCGACCCGGATAAGGCCCCGGACTGGGGCCTAGGTGGCGCCGGCCCTAGGCGCCGCCCTTAGACCGGTCGACCGCATCGGACCGCCGGATTATAGCCGGCGGCTTAGCGGACGCTAGCGGAAGGCGTGCGGACGGACATGGGGAACTTAGAGCCAGATCCTAGGGCTCTAGAGTTACTCAACTCCGACATACTCTTTTGTTCTTTGATTAATTATCAAAATAATTACATCAAATGCAGACCATACAAAACCCTCTAAGGTAGGGAACTCAAGGGGGCCTCAAGGCCGTCAAAATCACCACGGTATCGACCCGCGCCCTTGTGATCACACATGAATAGTGATGTAATAAGTAGCGAGAAAAAAACAACTATGCCACCAGACAAAAGGTGACCCATTTATTAGGACCAGTGACCCGCCGACGGGCCCAAGGCACCGTCCAACGTGGCTAGGGTATGGTCAGGACAAGCAAAAAAACTACCACCATGATATTCGTGAATGCTAGCAACACAGGGTGAGTTATGGCTGTATTCATAAAGCGCCCGAGCCGTAACCCTGTGTGGCTCACGGGTGTTGCATCGTCATGCGCTTGCGCAACACTGCGTACTGCGGGGCAGCCTCGATCCCGCGCCTCCTTGGTGAGTGCATCCGCGGGATTGAGTTCATCCGCGATGTGCTGGAGACGCGTGACGCAGGAGGCCGCCTCAGCGAGTACGAGGTAATCAACGTCCTGTGACCGCGCATAGGGATTGTCAAGGAAGGCCAAACAACTTTGTGAGTCAGTGTGCACTGTGCTAGTCCAGTGAAGAGTGAACCCACACGAGCCAAATACCCAACCCAGCAAGTACCGCAGCCACATGCCATGTGAGATAGCTGAAACAATGCCCCGGCATTCAGCCGTGTTGGGGCTAGTGGCAATGCGGCTGTGCAAGCGCGAGTACCAATCTAACAACATGCCAGGCTGTCCCTCATTGCTGATAAAGAACAGTGCCCCCATGCGGGCCCGCACTTGGCTGACTGTGCGCGTCTCTAGATTAGCATCCGTCACTATCTCGAGGTGCACCGGCTGTGAGCAATCGAGCCCACGAAGCACAATGCCGGGCGTCATGGCCAGCTGCCGCCGAACATGAATGGACCCTAGTCCTTCCAGCACATCATCGGGCAGGCGAGCGAGCACCGCCAAATCAGGTGCCACCGTGTCCGCCAACCACCCGAGCTTGCCCTTAACCGAGGGCCCATGGGTTGCCAACAGCGGGGACGGGAGGTCGGCCAGCAGGTCAACCACATAGTTGCGGCTATCCTGCATGTGCATGACCCATTCGCCAGAACGCGAATCCCGCTGCAACGTAGACTGCACGCCGCAAAACACCACGGGTTTACCCTCCTCATGATCCACCGCCCTGCCCAGGGGAAACTTAGCCGCCACTGCAGCAAGAAACTGGGTAGCAAAGGTGCGAGGTGCCACCAGCTTGAAGTCATCGCCATGCCACACAAAGAGGGCTGGCTCGCCAGGGACGCCGGTGGGGACCACAAAGAAGTTAGGATCCGCGCGATGGTACGTGGCCCCTAAGCTCTGCAAGACCTCCTCCGCGGAAATGCGGAAGATGATGGGAGAGCTCTGCAGCCCCTCCACCCCTGTCAACAGCTCGATATACTCGCTGCCAATGGTGCCATCCTGCCAGACCACCGGGACCTTCACCACGTAGCGGGTGCCTTGCCATGTTTGCTGCGCGACCCCAGCGTCGCTGTGGAGGAATGCCCGCTGAAAGTCACCGCACCACATCCCGTAGTCCTTGCCCGCGTTCCGCTTGCCCAAGTAGATGACCGTCAGTAGCCGATGCGAAACATGGTTGAGCCCAGGGGTATAAAGATCCTTGGCGTCCAGCGGGGAGGACCCCTTCGTCTCCGTGACCACGGGCCTTACCCGGAACACCACCGAAGAGTTGGTCTCGTCCGGCTTGTAGGTGAGCACGAACTTCAACCGCAACCGCGTGGCCCCGGCTGGCACACTCTCCAATCCTCGGTAGACCTCGCGCTCTCGCCATTGCTCCTTGGCTCGAATGAACGCGTCGCGCCACAAAGCAAACTTGAGAGGATCTTGACAGTCCAGGACAAGTTGCTCCCACGTCACAGGGCTATCCGCCGCCAGTGAGTGTGAGTGGAGGCCGAAGCTGCGCGGGTGCCAATCCTGAGGCTGAATGATGGACTGGACGAGCGGCGGTGTGGAAAACGCCGCCATCGGTAAGCGCCGCACGACGCCGGGCTGCCCGACCACCACCCCAATGGAGCGTGGTACTCGCGAAGCGGGATGCTGCCCACCCCCGCGACTGACAGCAAGTCAGCGGACACTGAGAACCCCGGGTATGATACGAAAGGTTCGCCCAGCAAGGCCACATCCTCGTAGCCATCCACGACGTGAAACGGCGTGTCAATGCCCAACACCGGCAGCACCACCATCCCGGTAACTTGATATGCCGAAGTGCCTGCAAAGTCGGTCACCGATTTGTACGGCGACTCTAGCACTGGATACAGGGTGGCTGCCCGACGAGAGATAATAGACACGGATGCTTGCGTGTCCACAGCCACCAGCTGCCACGGTCTACACGTAGGAAACAAGGCTGACTTAACCGGCCTGACCCCCTGTGAGAGAGTTTTGACCTGAGCCACCCCTGATGCAGCTTTCGCTTTAAGCGCCTGAGCACGCCACAAGGCCGTGACCGTTGAAGCCAGGTCCCTAGGTGGGCGAGGCGCATGGGCAGGACCCTGACCCTCCGGGGAGGCCACGCTAGGCGGGCCTCCCACATTATCCGTGGCTAGCACAGGAGGTGAGTCACTACGTGCACTAGGTCCCGTCAAACCCACCCCATCCTCATCCCACCCATCCACGGGGTCATATTGGGGCCCAGGGGAGGGGGGGGTGTAGCTGTGTCTGCCCCTGGGAGCGACCCGTGGGGTACCACCTCAGATGCTACGACAGGCGCATTATCCTTCACTACCCACCCCAGTGCCCTGTTGGCTGCCAGCTCACTCTCCATGCTATCCCCTTGCTTATAGCCTGCCACCGATGCCCATGGTACCCTATACACCCGATCATTCCACTCTATGTCTATGACCCGCAGCGGCCAGTCTAACTTTGTGATGGCCCCAGGCCCCTGCATGGTGCCCCGTTTGCCGCTGGGCGAGCTCTCCTTGTGGAACATGACCAACTGCCCGACCTCAAAAGCGCTAGACAAATCAGGCAGCGTGGCATCCTTGAGCCGCAGCTTGGCGGCGGTATCCTGTAGATGCTGCTGGTATGCCTCTACTACCTCGGGTGAGTAGGTGCCCGCTGACAGCCCCCGAGGCGTGACTAGCCCAAAGCCCTTGACATCAAGCACGTGCCTATGGTTGCACACATGCATGAGCTCCTTGCACCACGCCGTCTTGACCGCGTAGGATTTGCCATGTGGGTTATCCTGTCGCTTGGCTGCCACAGTCTTGACATAGCTTACAGTGCGATCTATCATGCCCATATTGCCGTGATCCTCACGCCCCACGATGACCACGGCCTCCATCCCCGGCAAACCTTGCACACAGCGGAACTGCTGGTCTAGCATGAGCTCCACTACGGGATGAAAGAAAGCCAGGCTGATCTTGATAGCCCTGTGCAGGTCAGCCTCAAACATGTGAGGCAGCGGCTCAATGTAGGTGGCCTTGCTGAACCTATCCTTGACTATGAAATAGGTGTCCCCCCCTTCCATGTGCATGACATCCCCACAAGGTACCCTCGCTCCAAGGGTGGAGTCTTGGCATGACGTCTACGCGACTTCTTCCTGATCTTGATGCAGGCAGGACACTGAGCACGCACATTCTTCAGCTCGTTGTATAAAGGTGCCCCTAACATGTGTGCCCCCTCTACCTCGGCTTGGGCTTCATGCCCGTACGCACGGTGCATCTGGTATGCTAACAGTTTCAGGGTGACAGCCTGAGGTGCAGTGGCATTGTCAGGATTCTCAACAGGTGGGGACTACTGGGGTAGTGACATTGGCTAACTGGGCAGCTTCAGAGGCTGCACGAAAGGCCGCCCGTGTGAGCACCTTGCCAATGTGAAGATCCACACTAGGGTGGTGTGTACCGAGAACATCTGCCCGCCCAGCATTCTCTTGCACTGTCACAACACTCCTCATAGGCCCAACCGCCCCAGTATCTAGCTGGGGTGCTGCAGTAGTGCTTGGTCGCTCGGCATTGTACACACCCGACCTAGAAGACACCACATTGCTTAGGTCACGCATTGTAGACCCGTGCTCAGGAAGCACGTGATCCTGGCGCGACAGAGCCAGAGCAGCATCAACGGATTGCGTGAGCACATCACGGAATGAGACAGAGGATGCAGTCACGTTGCTTTTAGGAACGACGTCAGGCTCTACGACGGCCCGGTTCAGCGTGACGCATTGAGCAAAAGAAGGGGTATCGAGCGTGCTCTCACCTGACTTTCGTGCTGCCCGTCGCTCTGCCCACTCCTCGCGTGTGCCGTGGACGACGATGCGCTTGGCCTTGCACGCCTCCACGCTGTGACCACGCAGAACGTCGTGGCACTTGCGGCAAAGGTTGTCCTCGAGCTCCAGGTCCGGGCGAACTCGGCAGTCATCCCGGACATGGCGACGTCCGAAGCAGCGCTCACAGCGTTGCTTGCGGTCAGTAGACGCCCCCTGCTGCCGCTTGGCCGGGGGATGATCACCCTGCTTGGCGTCGCCACCATGCCCGCGCTTGCGCCCTCGCTGGCCCCCGTTGTTGCCGTGGCCGACGACCTTTTTCAGGATGGCCGTAAGCTCCGACCGCGTAATTGGACACAACGGTCTGAAAGTGCCAAAAAACACCCATCTTACTCCTCCTAGCTGCACTAATATTCGGATGATGGTCAAACTTGGTGGCTGGCTTCTCCATGGTACCCAGATTTACTGTGCCAAGTCACACCTTGGTTGGCCACTTGGTGCTCACAGAATGGTGACGTCCAAAAGCATAAAAAACGCCGAAATTGCCAGTTTTATTCATAATTAATTCCACAAACAACACAATTAATGTCGTTTTGACCTGGAAATGGGCAGACACATTAAATATAACATATGCAGCTCAAGTACTAAGTTGCACCCGAAATAGAGATGGGATCGCCAGAAATTATGCTGTCC